>BRDA01050817.1:0-13812 GCA_036984385.1 Crenuchus spilurus
AGTTGGAAAAGAGGTGGTGCCCACATCACACGCATCGGAGGAGGCTTGTGCTTGTCTACACCCTCCTAGAGTCAGGGACATTGCAAAGTGATGAGGAGAGTGCCTAGCGAATGGGAAGGGTTAATTGGCTACTACTACATTGGGAAGGGAAGAATTGGCAAAAATACTAGAAATAAAAATGTGCTTCAGTAGTGTAGTATGTAAGGTGTATGGTTTGGGACACAGCCCAAAGCTGGACATTTGCAGTGTAGCTACAGTGGAATCAGATTGTAGCTAATACTGAGGATGGGGTAGGCTTTGGTTGGTGGTAGCGCCCCTCAGTGTCAGGCAAAGAACCGTGTACAGATGTTTAAAATGTTTTTACAAAAGCAAAAATGCATCTAAAGGAAATATTCTGCCATGCTGTCTGTGAAGTGGTACTTAACGTGATGTTTGGTCTTGGCCTTCAGAATTTAGAGCTGGATGGAGTAGACACACACACACACACACACACACACACCACCAGTGTGACTTGCTCTCACATATCCACTGAGCACCTCCTGAAAGATTTATTTAGGGCTCTTTTAAAAGGTTAATTGCCGGTGATGCAGCACACTTGAACTTTTGTATGTCTGGCATGAAGGTCTGGCTTCTCATAACAGCGTGAGGAGAAGATCCCGGAGCCAGACTCTACACAAATACTGTCATATAGAAATAAAAGCCTGGATTTAATCTTACTGTCTAGACTACAGTGTACTTTACTGTCAATTACAGAGCAGAGTTCTCTATTTCTCTTTCTACTCTATCTATCTATCTATCTATCTATCTATCTATCTATCTATCTATCTATCTATCTATCTATCTATCTATGTATCTATCTATCTATCTATCTATGTATGTATCTATCATTTTCTGTTTCTCTCTCTCTCTCTTTCTCTCTGAAAGGTATCTGTATAAGTAATTAGGGGTAAGCAGTAAGCTGCTGAATTCCCTTTGGCCATTTCTGTGGTTAGTGCACAACCACTCCACTCCTACACACACACACACACACACACGCACACACACACAAACACACACAGTGCACAAAGTCATGTTCTGACAACATACAGTACATTTAAACATAACAGTCATTGTCTCTCTTAGAAGCACACACACACATACACACACACACACACACACACACACACAAAATACACACTTTCATGTTAATGGTGTTGTCTGTCCATGCACTGGTGCTGTGGTTATGACTCAGTACAGCCTAGAGTAGCTGCTCTCCGACCTTCTCTCTCTCTCTCTCTCTCTCTCTCTCTCTCCCTCTCACACACACACATTTTTTCTTCTGTCATTCTCTCTCATATATATATATATATATGTATACAGTATGAGAGAGAGACTCAGAGAGAGAGAAAGAAAGAGAGAGAGATAGAGAGACTCAGTGAGAGAGAGAGAGAGAGAGAGAGAGAGAGAAAGAAAGAGAGAGAGAGAGACAGAGAGACTGAGAGAGAGAGAGAGAGAGAAAGAGAGATAGAGAAAGAAAGACAGATAGAGAGCATTTTAAATGTTAATGTATTTTTAAGAGAAGAAGGCAGCCTGTCGGTGGAGAGTGTGTATGATTGTCAGACTCGAGTCATTTTGGATGTGGGGGGTTTGTGAGCTTTTCAGAGCTCGTTAGGAAACAGAAAAGCAAGTCTTCATACTAACATTTAAGTGTTAAGCATCTGAAGTCATGCTGAGTGGCTCCCTGCTACACTTCATTCATAGTTAACCATGTTAGCATGTTGAGCTGTGTCAGTGGCAGCTGGCCTGTAGGGCATACAGGGCATTTTTACAGGACTTGTGCATGGTACACAAGCAGCCTGCACTACTACACGTGATCAAACTGAAAACATCTAAAAAACATCTGATACAGGTCAGTTATCGTGTTATTTTATATTTATTCATTAAAATAATATTCATTTACAACCATTTAAGTGGTTAAGATAATGGATGGATGGATTGATGGGTTAATACATTGAAAGGTGTCTCAGTAGATTAGATTGATAAATCAATAGACAGACAGACAAACAGATTGGTTAATTGAATGATTGATTGATTAATTTTTTTGATTGATTGATTGTCACATCATTAGATTAGTAGGCTGTTTGATAAGTAGGTTGATAGGTTAACACAGACAGACTGGTTGATTGATTGATTGGCTGATTGATTGATTAATTGATTGATTGATTGGTTGATGCATTACTAGATTGGTAGGTAATTCAATAGGTTTAATAGGCAGTAAATGAATGGATGGATGGATGAATGGATATATTGATAGGTAGTTCAGTAGATTACATTGATGGATCAGTAGACAGACTGAACGACAGATTGACTGATTGATTGGCACTGTAGTAGGCAGGTTGATAAATAGGTTGATAGACTGATAGGGTTGATTGATTGATTGATTGATTGATGCATTAATAGATTGGTAGGTAAGTTGACAGGTTGAATGGTCAGGAGATGGATGGATGACGGATGAATGGATGACTATATTGATAGGTAGTTTAGTAGGTTAGACTGATTAGTCAGTAGAGACTGACAGACAGATTGATTTATATTGGAAAACAATATATTAATAAGCAGGTTGAATGGCCAGTACACATACAGATGGACAGACAGACGGACAGATAGATAGATACCTGACTCTCCCTCCCTCTCTCTGTATTTCTGCTGCTCTTCAGTCACCTGTGTAGAACCGTATGGCTGTGTAGAACATCACAGCAGGCTGTGTTACTGTACAGCATCACTCATTTTCTTAATTATTCATACAAGCAGCATTAGAGCTGCAGGAAGCTTAAGTGTAAATTATTAAGAGTACGTAACACAGCAGTATAATTGCACAAAGTCAAACACATTCATTTGTGTTGGCCCTCTGGGGAGAGCAACTCGCTGATCCTTCAGACTGAGACGCGGCATCTGCCACCTCATCTCGAGAAAAAACCTTTAATAAAGACGACCTTTAATTTCAATTACGGCCCTGCGTTCAGTGGCAGTTGTACGGGCACTGCCCGCCATAATCCCCCCGGAGTGACATCCGCTTTATGGAAGTCTTTTTTATTGGCTTTGTATAGTGGCCTACTTTAGACTGCAGCCCACTGTTGTCCACTGAGAGAAGAGATGGCAGACAAAAGACTCTTCAGGAGCTTTATTCGGCGTGCTTCAGGAGGGACACTCAACAAAGCAGAGCTGGACGACAAGGATGGGGAGCTTTGATTTGGGACTTATTAGTCTTCTGCAGAAGTGAAGCAAGTTCAAGTCTCAACATATTTCTGATGCAGCTGGCACCCGGCCTATTAGAGAGCAGATGATAGGATACGGTTTATGTCGTTTTTATGGTGGATTACAGCAGCGAAAACCGTGTTTATTGTTTATTTGCTCTTTAGCTAAAGCTCACACTTTGCATACTAAATGAATGCAATGATGTGAAATACTTAAGACGGCCATGTACTCAAAGAAATAAGGAACTGAAAACAAAAAGCAGTGCTTGTCTACAGCTCTGCCGCTGTGAAGTTTTAGGTTTTGTATATTTTTGTGTGTATTTAAAATATACATACAGCTGTGTGATGGGTAGACCTAACACAAGCACTTCTGACTGCAGGTCAGGGAGTCCAAATACATCACCCTCTAGAGTGCCTGCCTATCCGGCTTGGTGCTGTTCCCAAACCAGGCTGTGATGCGTCCAGTAAGGATGCTCTCAATGGAACTCTCAATGGTGATTAATGTTATTACATAGGCAACTGGTTTTTTTTGTTTAAGAATTAAAAATGCCAGATTTCTTCTCATTAAAGGATAAAGGTCTAATGTAATAGAACTGTGCTCACTAGGAAATAGTAATAAAAATAGGCTTAAAAGTCTACTTTGGCTGTAAAGCAAATCAGAATCGAATTCATAAAGGGTGCACCTCTACTGCTTACAAAACAAATATCACTGCCTCACTTAATGCTGTGTCTGTAGTAATGTTTCCAGCATATTTCTTGTCAAATTTGTACAGAAACAGACTAACCAAACAGTATGTGATTGTAATAGCATCAATGATCCATTGGGGGAGATTTTCTAACCCTTTTAGTGGAAGCGAATGAGACAGATACGCAGAGAGAAAGAAAAAGAGAGGATGAAAGTGAGCCACGCATGTTGTGAGTGCTGTATTGCGGGCATGCGGGTGTGTGTCTGCCGTCTGGGTGGTGCTGATGCATGGCGCCTGTAGGCTTGATGATACAGCTCCAACAGAATTAGCTCTGATGTGTGTGTGTATGCGTGTGTCGCTGCTGGGTCCACAGCATCAGAGGCTGAACACAAATCCACTTAGCGTGCAGAGTGGCTGGCTTCACAGCAGAAATAATTGCATTTTCCATCTGGGCCCGCAAGGCCTAAGCTAACACTGCGCCACCCGCTAGTCCAGCTAACTGTGGCTGCAGCCCAAGCTGACCAACAGTCGTGTGTGTGTTTGTGTCAGTGTGTTACAAATACAGTGCCTTTCTAGTAAAATCTCGAGGGCGTAACAGAATGGTTAGTTATAGTTTTAGACCCACAATTTACTTCCCTAGACTCATAAAAGTGTTACTTTTACTGTATGAAGCTCAAAATCCCTCCAGAACGGAATAAACAACAACACACATATAAACATCAAGTAATTTGTTGTTTTTTAGAGTTTGATTATGTATATATCTGATATATTATTATTAGATTATGTTCAACTTTATTGTCATTAAACATGTACAGGGCAACAAAATGTAGTTTAGTATCTAACCAGAAGTGCAATGAGCAGTCAGTGCCAGATGTGCCTACATACAGTATATACATAATATAGTCAGAGGTAAGAATAAATATACATGTGAATATATTATAGAGTTGTTGTAGGCATAACATACATGTTTAATAGAAATATAGACATGTTGTACAGATGGAATAATTTACTGATTGAGTCACAGTGGAAGGGTTGGATATGTGAATATTAAATATATGTATAGAAGCTGTGATAATATACAGTTTATGTACAATGTATAGATGATTCAATAGAATGTAGTGCAGTCACTAACCAGAGTTCAGATATGTGAGTATTAACAGTGTTCAGTAAGGAGACAGCTCTGGGGAAAAAGCTGCTCCTCAATCTGCTTGTCCTGTTTCGGAGGCACCTGTAGCACCTGCAAGAGTGCAAAGGGGCAAACAGACTATGAGCAGGGTGAGAGGAGTCTTTAAGAATGCTGCAAGCTTGACGCAGACAGCGTTTCCTCTCGACATCCTCGATTGATGGCGTGGATCTATGTATCTATCCATCCATCCATCTACATATGTATACTTTAACCTCATTTCACCCTGTTCTTCAGTGGTCACGACCCCCACAGGACCTCCACAGAGCAGATATCATTTGGGTGATGGCTCATTCTCAGTGACACTGACATGGTGGTGGTGTGTTAGCATCAGCCACACATCACCACATCAGTGTCACCCAAATACACCAGTGGTGTAGCTACTGTTCTTACACTGTAATAAAAGTCAGAGTTTAAGGCATTAAATCAAATCTCAGTCTACTACAACAGTAGCATATGGTTGATTAACACAAATTGTTTCAATTATTATTTTTTTCATTTAAAGAAAAGAAAATATGCTTGGCACACACTTATAATCGAAGCAAATGCCAACTGGCTTCAATTATTAGCCCATTCTGAGGTTTTCTTTTCTTTTCTAAGCAAAATAAAGACTTTTCTGTAGTAACTGACTGTGTTATTGATGCAGCACGTAGAATTTAGTCGAAAAAGGCATTTCCGTTGCATTGTATGTTTAAGTGCAGGTGTGAAATAAGCTATACTGGGATGGGGATTGCTCCATAATGCTATACTGTAAGGGGAATTTCTGCCTTTGCTCTTTAGACTTGCATATTATATTATAAGCTGAGAATACATTCCTTACAGTGCAAATCCATAGTGTGGATCAATAGTGAGAGAAGCAAAGTTTTTCTTTGCAATTGATCTACAAGAAACAGAAACCTTGACAGATAAATTGGATATGTTTGGGAAAAAATGCCAGGCTTTATATATGTTGTGTTTCTGTTATTGTCTGGAGAGGTTAGATAGAGCCAGTTGATGTACAGATCTCAGGAAAAGGTTTGACACATATTAGATATGGGAAGACATAAGATTTCACTGCATTTGACTCTGCAAACATCTAACGAGCAAGGCTGAGGTCATTACTGATAAAGTAATCCATTACAAATTACTGATTACTGCTCAAAAAGTGTAATGAGATTACTTATTACTTTCTGGGCAAATTAATGTCATTACTTTACTTCTGTTACTCAAACTGCAGAACTCAGTCTCAGTGGAAAGTTAAGTGGATCCTCTGCTCTAAACACAATATAATCAGGTCTGTCTGATTAAACAGCTAATGCTAATGCTAACTGAACACTCAGAAACTTGCATGTGAACACTGACAACACTTACAGCTCAAAATAAAGTCTCTCTGAATCAAATAACCCTCTGGAGTCGCAAAAATACTTATATAACTGCTACATTTGATCTTAGAAACAAAACTAAACATACCCTTAAAACCTTAAAGGGAAACTTTAAAGGGTCTAATAAATATATATAGGTTGAACTTAAATATATTTTCATTTGTGAGAAGAGCTTAAACAAGCGGACACTTTTTCCCTGTCCATTCATATGATAATTCTAGGTAATTCCGGACATTCCATTGGAGGATTAGCGGCTTTGAAATGTGTGAAAATTCCCACTTTGTCTATATAAACAAAGAGCGCTCACCTAAACAAAGACCTCTCACGTTAAGTGTTCACACCTATTTACCTATATCGTGAATATTCAATGTAGGGTTAGTGGCTGAGTGAAAACAGAGTGTCACCTCACATTTCTTGAGAAATAGAGAAGAAAATAAATAGAAAACAAAACTACATACAATTTCTCAAAAGTGTAGAAATGTTTAGAGTGTGTTTATGTTTAGGGTAGATTTAATCAGAATATAGATTTATGACACTCTTACTGTTTTGACACTGTTGTTGCTGAGTTTGTGCTGAACAAAAGCTTGTGTAACACTTTGGAAAAAAATCATTTTAGATGTGTGTTATTTGTAAAAAAGTCAGGGCATGTCAGACTACATCAGAGTGTCTGAAATACCCTCAGACTCCAAAGAGTTAAACACTAACACACAAAGCTAAAGTTAGCATCTTATTGGAATTTCTGCAGTCCACCTTAAACATGCATCTGTTACCTTAAGGTACATTTAAGGTGGAATTGGGGAATTTGAAAACATGGACAAAAGTATTGTGACACATTCTTACTGTGTCAATCTCCTCTTGCACACTCTCCGGAGCAAACCCCGGCTCACCCCTTCAGCAGTGCTTCTCTACTGCCTGAGTGCTGTTTCCAAGACACATATACATAGAAGAAAAGAGAGAGGACAAATGTATTGGGACACTTGCTCATTTATTGTTTCTTCCAGTGTCATGGAGTTTGTCCTCTCTCCGCAACATTGCATTCAACCACAAGAGTGTTAGGATGTTGGGTGATCAGCATCTCAACTCGAAGCAAAGAACACAGTTCCACAACGCTGATGGGCTTTATAGCCCTTTTGCCCATGCCTGGCTTTGTGGATGGTCCCAATAGGTTCATGCTGTGTCAACAATGCAACTTAAAGAAGCTGATTGCATTGATTAGAAGGGGTGTCCACAAACATTTGGACATGTAGTGTATTTCTTATCACCATCATTTCAGGTCAGAGTGCTAATGCTGACTTGCACTTGGCATTTACATTATTAGTACTTTTGGGTGGAATTGCTCCTTTAATCATCGGAGTCGGTTCATCTGTGCCAAGCTGCTCTTCCACACTCTCTGCAGTCGACCTGAAATCCCTGAGTAAACCCTGCACGCTCCTTCAGCAGCACTTCCTCCGTTTCCTCAGCTCTCAAAGTGCCAGTTTATTACAGACTAATCCAACAGGCTCAGCTCTCCTTCATAGCTCTCCTGCCTTCATTAACACAGGCTCAGCTTACAGACAGAGTCACCTGTGCTGAAGGCACACCCGAGGTGTAAATTAGGCCGCCCAAGGCGCCCGCTGCCTCAGGAAGCTGGCCAACTGTCTCGCACTTGAGGGAATTTAATAGCACTGGGCTTACATCTGAGACAAGTAGCTCTTCCGTGTCACAACTGTTGGACAATCAAAATGCTAATAGCGGAGTCACGAGAAACTGTACTTAAAGTGAAAGTAAGTAAGGCTCGAGTTAAAGGTAACGAGAATAAACGTTAACCGGACTTTATTAAATTGAGCTTTGTATTGGCTAATTAATTAATTACCATCAACAATTAATGCTAATTAAATAGAGATAATTAGAGTATGTTATATCAGAGGTCACGATATGTGTGTGTGTGCGTGTGTGTATGTGTGTACTGCTTCTTATAATTAATTAATCATGATTTTACACTTGCATATTACAGTCATACACAAGATAAGATGTAAAATATTCTATGCTAAACCATTAGAGCTTCACATAGGGCCCACCCTACTCTCTTACCACCAGCAGCCACACAATCCTATTGTTTCAATCTTACAGCTACACCCTGTGGTTGCTGTGACCGTTTATGATGTGATCAGCAACCAGCTACCCTTAACATCCACGGTTACTCATTGAGCCCATCACATGAGAATCCAAACCACCGACTGCATTACTAGCTCTTCATAGGGGTCATCAGGTAGGCACCTTCCCTCGTCAATGTTTCACTGAATTAAGCCCACAACACCTCCAGAAGGCTCAACAGTTAAGTCTGGCTACAGGCCATGAGTACTGTTAATAGATGTATTACAACTATTACCTTTCTATCTGATCTATCTGATCTATCTTATCTATCTATCTATCTATCTATCTATCTATCTATCTATCTATCTATCTATCTATCTATCTATCTATCTTTCTATTAGATGGATGGATGGATGGATGGATAGATAGATAGATAGACAGATAGGACAGCATATGCTGGATGGACATAGCATTATATAATTATGTTTAATTAGAAAATTCAATAATAAAGCAGGCTGGCATGGTGGCTTGGTGGTTGGCACATTTGCCTCTCAGTGCTGAGGTCTTGGGTTCAAGTCTGCGGGTGGGTGGAGTCTCCATGTGTCTGTGGGTTTCCTCCAGGGGCTCTGTTTTCTTCCCACAGTCCAAAAACAGTGAGGCCAGGTGAATTGGCTACTCTAATTATTATGTGTGCACCCAGCATGGAATTGGCACCCTATCCTGGGTTTGGGTAGGATAGTCTGTAGTGCCCTGCCCTGCGCCAGGTGAGTGGGTAGGGGACTAACCCCCTGTTCAGAATTAAACAAATAAGATAATGGATGGATGGATGGATTTATATATATATATATATATATATATATATATATATATATGTTTAGATTGAGATAGTCTTATAGGTGTTGCCAATTCTCCCTTCCCATTAGTTAGGTGCTCTCCCCATCACTTTGCAATGTCCCTGACTCTAGGAGGGTGAAGACAAGCACAAGCCTCCTCCAATACGTGTGATGTGGGCACCACCTCTTTTCTAACTACCACTGATACACCATCACTGGGGAGTCAACGTGCTCAGAGGAAAGAGCAGCATCCCCAACTCTGATGGACCAATCAGTAGACGCCTGAGCTAGCCAACACTGTAGTGTGAAAGTGATGGAGAGAGAGCGCCCTCTACCCACCCAGAGAGAGCACGGCCAATTTTTACTCTCTCAGGCCCCGGCTGTCGACGGCGAACAGCATTACCGAGATTCGAATTTGCAATCCTCTGGTTATAGTGTTAGCGTCTTAGCCCGCTGGCGCCATCTTTTACATTCACTACATCATTAAATGCTCCACAGAAATAAGGAAGCCAACGTTTGCCAAATTACATTCTGCACTGCATCTAAAGCCAGCACAGTGTGCCTCGGTCATAAAACACCGGCCCTGACAATATCATCTTCTCAGAAAAATCACAATAATAATGGATTTGAATGCTAACAGTAACAGAGCTCAAGAGCCTAATTAAATCGGAGGCCACATGTACCTCCTCACGTACCTCTGATAAGGAGCAGAAGCCTCTACATGCTCAGCAATCTGATTGGCTGAGAAGATCCTAATTAACCTTTTCTCTCTCTTTTCTGCTTCATGCAACCTTTAGCATGTAAAGCAGTGGAAATCGTTTGCACGTTTTGGACACGTCTTTGGCAGTAGGTCGCAGGTTGTCTCTCGCTTTCTCTTCTTCTCTTTGTCTCTCGCCCTCTCTCTCTTGTGTTTCCAGTGAAGCAGAAGAGCGATGACAAAAGCCCACTGAGGATGACATATGAAGTGAATCCATCAATGTCCAGCTCGGAGTTTTTCTACCCCTCACACGCACACACACACACACACACACACACACACAGAGATAGGTACGCCGTTCTCTTTATTTGGACATCAAAAGAGTAATCAACAGCACATCCATACTGGTGTCAGGCTGCTTGTCAGAGAGAGATGAACTGGTGTAATATGAGCTATTATTTACCCCTCTCTCCACTTATCTCTCTCTTTAGATCACAGCTGCTGATGCCAGGCAGCTCCTATACATCTAACCAGCACATCTGATCCAGTCCTGCTAACTACAGCAGTATTACACACATGGGCACCACACACACACGACTCAATAACAATAATAAAGCTTTGGGCTTGTTCACACTTGCAAATTTGTCAGAACAGCTTCATATAGTGAACCAAAGCCTCTCTTGGATATTGGTCTAGAGTACACAGTGCTAATGTATTCGGATCCCTGATGGCCCGGTTCTAGCCCACGCTCATCCGACGATAATGTCGTTGACCAGTTTTGGGCCTCAGTTTAACCTGATTTCACCCACAGCTCAGAGATGATAGAGTCAGCTGGCTGTAATTGGGCCAGTTTGTAGACTTTATCATGATATTTTGGTCATTTTTGAGACTTTTACAATAATAAACCGCTGACATTTAACCCCGGTGACCTTCTAACCTGGCCCTTCAGGGCCTACAGCTCCTGCCTGCTGCTCAGATCACTGTTATTACTGTGAGAAAGCAGGCTGTGTTGACGTGTAACACAATCCACTTATTTACATGCTCAGATCAGACAGCGCAGCAGCAGATAGACAATCATCTGTTCATCTGTTGCTCTACAGTTACAGCCTTCCCTTTTATATCCTGATATTTCATCCCTGACCACAAAGTAATAACACACACTCACGTACACACTCGTTCACGCTTTCACCCCTGCACTCCGACCGAGCCCCTTTCATGAATATCAAGAGAGGCCATTCAGGAAGAGAGTGGAATTTCATCAGTACTTCCAAAGCCTTATCGTTTATTATAGGAGCTTTCTCTCTCTCTCTCTCTCTCTCTCTCTCTCTCTCTCTCTCTCTCGGGCCGGTAAGGGACCTATCTGCAGCCGGATCTGCGTCAGTGCCTCAGCCTCCTGCGACTGGCGGCTCGAGGAGCATGTCTGTAGGAAAATGCACCTTCACGCCTGTGAAATGGAGTGGCGAGAGATTGGTTTTTGTGGTGATATGCATCAGGCTTTGGATGCCTTACTGCGGCGAATAGGCTGCCTGCTGGGAGATTGGACCCGAACGAGGCTGGCGGATCAAAACCTCGGCCTAAATGTGTCCTCTTTTACATCCTAATCGCATTTGTTGCATCAGTGCGTGCCAGTGTGCCAAAAATGTGGCCCTTTTCACTGGCGTGTTCACTTATGATGTAGATAGTACAGAATACTCACCTTCTCTGCTTTCCATATTTAAGGCAGTTGTCACTAAGGTATCACTATAAGGGCATCTCTAATACTAATATCACCATATTGTGTGTGAGCCACCTTATATACATGTCCAAAAGTTTGTGGACACCCCTTCTAATGAATGCATTCAGTTGCTTTAAGCCCTGAATAGGACTCTCTGGAGAACCTGTTGGCACCATGTCTAATGCCAGGTGGGCTTGAGGGGTACATCATTGGGCTGTGGAGCAGCTCTACATCAAACATCTTGGGGACTCTGAGCGAGGACAGAGTATGAGGATGGTGGGGATTAATGACATTTAGGGAGGACATGTCCCCTGCACTTTTTCAAAAGGCAGTTTTGGTCCCCTGCAGTTTTTACTGTCTAAAACAGTGTTACACTATATTAAATGGAGACAGGTCAAGCACTAGGACCAAGCGGAAAATGCTCAAGCTGAAGCCTGATACCCTTTAGACTGCTCACAAGCTCATCGATTGGCTCTGCTGTTTCTTGGAAAGTGTGATTGGCCGTCCCTGCTGTCACTCCATCTGGTTGTAAACAGCACTAGTTGTTAACATGTTGGCCGTTTGGATCTGTGTCTGAGTTTGGAAGCTTTGGAGGAGGTGCTTATGTTGAAATGGTAATAGTTAACCCTTCTGTGGCCACATTAACCCATTTTAACTGCTTATTTTTACTCAAAAATGAGGTATAATTTTATGTAAAAATTATAAGGTATAATTTTATGTAAAATTTAGTGAGGTCTATTGACATAGATTCCAAACATAAGTGTAAAATTGATGGTAATGAGTTAAAGTTGACTAACAAGGTGAAATAGAATTGGGTGATAATTTTATGCTACATGCTTTACAACCAGTCAACCCACAAAGAGAACAGTGAACTTAACAGTAACAATAGAAAACTAGAAGAACTACTAGAAAACAGTGAACTGAAAGAGTTTTATTAAATGTTCTATTTAATAATTTATTAATATTTAATAATTTATCAATAACTAATGTTTCAATTAATATAATTCGTTTTATTTTTATAACTATTATTAAATTAAATTAATCCGTCAAGTTTATAAATAAATGCGTTAATAAACATTTAGTCGCACCCACTTCATCCTGAGGTTGGTCATTCTGTCAGGTTTAGGGGGAGGAGTCAGATGTAAGCGTGCGACAAAATGTTACAATATATAAATGACATCACATGAAGATTATGACAATATATGACTATGGAGACACTACAATGACCAGGGAAGACTGACACGAGGGAACGAAACGTAATCAGACAGCTGCTCAGAAGCCTCAGAGCTTTTATAAGGTGTGGATTGTGGCAAATAAGCAGCATCATGAAGATTTGCTGATGATGATGATAAATGGCTACAGAATGAAACTGGAATTTCATTAACACTGCTTGGTTGCCACAGCTGGCTTTCTGTCTCCTGCCCTTCTGGGAGTGTGTCAAGGGCAACTTCTTTATTCTGAGGATGGTCCTTTTGTGGATGTACACTCGTCATGCAGTCACCACAAGGCACCTGGACTTGTGTAGTGTAGGTTGCCCAGCCGTCTTTATGTAAATAAATCGGACTATCCACTGCTAGCCTTTGTAGCTTTGTGCAGTGATGTAGAGTGTATGGATAAAAGTATAGGAACACGTCTGAAATTGAGGTTATTACAGAGTCTTTAATTGTCTTTAATGTCCAGGGGCTGCCAGAGGTTGTGAGAATTTGATTGCATTCATCCTCAAGAGCGTTGGGATGTTGTTTGATCACCACCGCCACCGATCCGCAATTCATTCCGGAAGCGCCTGGCATTAAGTCATGGTGCCAATAGGTTCTCCAAAGATTCTATTGCCATTGCTTCTCTGCAGGGACTAGACAAGCTTTGGTGTGCATGTGTCAGCGTAAAGTATGAATATTCATTAGAAGGGGTGTCTGTAAACTTTTGGATACAGTGTATCTGCAGTAATGTATGCAAAACAGGAGGTATTTTGGTGACTGTAAATCCCAGAGAGAAGCAGTCTCTCTCTCTCTCTCTCTCTCTCTCTCTCTCTCTC
>BRDA01050819.1:7332-23390 GCA_036984385.1 Crenuchus spilurus
AATACAAATCCCGAATCCAAAACCCAACTCCAATACAAATCCCAAATCCAAAACCCCACTCCAATACAAATCCCGAATCCAAATCCAAAACCAAACATAACCTCAACCCAAAACCTAAGCCCTAAACATAACCTCACCCCAAAACCTAAACCTGAGCCCTAAACATAACCTCACCCCAAAACCTAAATCTGACCCCTAAGCGTAACCTCGACTTAAAACCTAAACCCTAAACGTAACCTCGACATAAAACGTAAACTTGAGCCCTAAACATAACCTCACCCCAAAACCTAAACCTGAGCCCTAAGCGTAACCTCGACTTAAAACCTAAACCCTAAACGTAACCTCGACATAAAACGTAAACTTGAGCCCTAAACTTAACCTCAACCCAAAACCTAAACATAACCTCAACCCAAAAACTAAGCCCTAAACATAACCTCAACCCAAAACCTAAACCTCAGCCCTAAACTTAACCTCACCCCAAAACCTAAACCTGTGCCCTAAACATAACCTCACCCCAAAACCTAAACCTAAGCCCTAAACGTAACCTCAACCCAAAACCTAAACCCTAAATATAATCTCAATCCAAAACCTAAACCTAAGCCCTAAACATAACCTCACCCCAAAACCTAAACCCTAAACATAACCTCAACCCAAAACCTAAGCCCTAAACATAACCTCACCCCAAAACCTAAACCTGAGCCCTAAACATAACCTCACCCCAAAACCTAAACCTGAGCCCTAAGCGTAACCTCGACTTAAAACCTAAACCCTAAACGTAACCTCGACATAAAACGTAAACTTGAGCCCTAAACTTAACCTCACCCCAAAAGCTAAACCTAACCATAACACTGTTCCTACTCGTAATGTTGGTCCTAAACCAACACAGTTGAGTGTAAGCTGAAATGCAGAATCAGGCATAAATGTAAATAAAGTGTAATAACCTGTACATGACCTGTAGTGGGCGACAGTGATGTACGTATATAAAGTCAGACTCAGTGATGTGTAAAGTCATCAGTCTGCCTCACTAATATTATAAATACAGATAAACACAACACAGCTGTTTTCCTCAGGAAGCTCAGTATTAGTATTAATACTAGTATTTATTTGAATATATTTTTCTGGCAAAACTAACTTACTGCCAAATAAACAACTTTCTACAAAATTCTGTACAGCTGTTCCAATTCCTCTGCTCAGTCCTAGTACATCTCCAAACATTACAGTATTGTACAAAAAATCATTTGTGTTCATAATTTTATTCAAAAAGGTAAAATTTTATATCCATCATGCATAAAGCGACATATTTCAAGTCTTTCTTGTTTTAATGTTTATACGGTTTGAAAAGTCATTTATTTCAAATGAAATATTCAAAAATTTTGAGTTATAAGCCATATTGATCAACATTAAAAAAAAAAAAAAAACTTTATTTGTAATGAATATAAAATATGACAGTTTAGATTTTTGGATTAAATTATAAACACAAATGAACATTTTCAACAAATTCTAATGTTTTGATGTGGTGCTATAAATACATTTGTGATACCTGATTGTGATTACAATAAAAACACAATATTCCATTTGGCCAGAAAATAAAAACAATAATAATGTGGCAGATTTCAATACATTTATTCCCCTAATCTCCTTATATTTACATAGCACATCAAAATAATTACTTTATTAACTAATTATGGGCATGGCTAGAATGCAAACACACTTTAACAAAAGTTCCATTGCCCACCCCTAATGATGCCGCTGATAAAATAAATAAATAAATTAATTAATTAATAAAAAATGAATTATTGGTTTCCTACAGACTTCTTTACACCTTATTCCTGCCTGCTTCCTCATGTGAAGGGTGGACTCACCAGCAGGATGGTGAAGTTTTCCAGAACGCTGTTCATCATGTACTTCTCAGGTAGATGCTTTAGTTTGTGAATGAAGTTGATCATGTACTCACACATGGGTGAGCGGTTTATTTTGTACACAAATCGGCCGTTCTCAAAGCGAGCATATTCTGTCTGTGAGAGAGAGGGCAGTAAGGAAAGCAGGTTAGACTTACAGAGAAAAACAATCTTCAAAAAGTCAAATGCAGCTTTTACAGCCACCTGGATCTTTATTACTGCTTTTATTATCAACCTGAGACATTCAGCCCAGCGCAGTAAGGATGTATATCTTGACCACTAAGGTCGATTCGATACGCATCTCGTTACACTGCCACTGATACAATATAATTGCGATACACTGAAATCCCTTGTCGATACGAGGCGATACAAATCACTCCTGTTCATGATACGATGCGATTCAAAAATGATTTGATAACGATATGACTTAATTATAAGAGGATTCGGTTTGATAAGTGATCATTCAATACAGTTAGTTGAGGTTTGAGGGTGTATTGGCCTAACGCATCAGTTTTCTCTCTCTGTAACAATTTGAGGGATGTATGCATATGGTTGTTTTCAATGGAACAAAACCAATACATAATATAAAAAATGCATAATTCAGTATATTCAGACAGAGCATTAAAATGTATTCAATTGAATTATTCAGTTATGTTCTCCATCTACATTTATACAAAATGTATAAAACATATAAGATGAACAGTTTTCAAACGTACAGAATTAACACTGTGCATAGTGAAAATTATGATCTGACTGCAACACATACTACTGTCTGCTAGACTTATCTGCTACACAAGGCTTCAGGCAGTTGACTGAGTAGTGAACATAAATGGCTGTAATTCCATTTTACAAAGAATAAAAATTACTACTAATTTGCCCCACGGCATTGTTTGCAGATTGCGTACATCACTTAAAAAACCCAAAATATTGCCACATGTTTGATTTGTGCATCTTTTTGGTGCATTAAATATCTCTTTGTCGTTGCTAATGCTCTCGTTTCCCTCCATCTTTGTTGTGTATGTCTGCGTGCTTGCATCAGTGCCTGAGGACACGATGGTGCATTTATGTTGCCTCGTAAAAAAATTAATCAATAAAAAAAATACGTTTGCCTCGGAAAATACGTTAGAATATGGAATCTATACTGGAAAACAAAACACCCGATTTAACCATGGTATTTGCCGATGCAAAAAGGCTAGAGGCGATGCACCGTAAATTCGCCCGCAAATTAAATCCGATGCACCTTGAATCTACCGGTGCAGTCGCATCGCAGACGTGTGTGCCGAATCACTGATGTGAATCTCCCCATCCCTACAGCGCAGATCTAATCCTGGTCATGTAGGCTTTAGGTTCTCACCTCCACTTTCTCCACCACCTGCTTGCCGAAGGAGCAGACTTTGGTGGAGCAGGTAATGGTCATGTTGTCTGGACTCTCGTACTGACTGGTCACTCCGTAGAACGCTCCAGAGTCCTCCTGCAGGCTACAGTTCAGATCCGCCTGCAGAATTCAAAGAGAACCACAATCACACACGTCATTTACAGTCAAGACACGAACAACCAAACAAACAATCAGATCTTCAGCTTTTCTCTGTATCTGTACACATTACACTGCCACTTTGTATATGCCTATACACATCCATCCATCCTTCAGTCAATCCAGCCATCCATCAATCCATCCATTCTCCCATCAATCAGTCAATCAATCAATCAATTGTTCAATCAATCCATCCATCCTTCCATCCATCAGTCAATCTGTCTGTCAATCCATCCATCTACCCATCTTTTCATTGATCCATCCATCAATCAGTCAATCATTCAATCATCAGCCTGTCAATCTATCCATCAATCAATCCTTCCTTCCATCCGTGCATCAGCTGAGTAAAGACATTTTAAAAAGTGTAAATAGTCTGAAGTGTGTATGCTGAGATGAGATGCTTCTTCAGTCATTATTATTGTGTTATTATTATTAATATTATTATCAAACTTTGATTACTATTCCAATAATGGCCTTCAACGTTATTTTTACTGTCTTTGGTCCAAGTCTGGAGCACAACACCTCTGATCAGATGCCTGCACACAGAGACTAGCACCTGAAGTGAGATGTGAGAAATTCTGTCCATTCTAACATCTCATCCCTGAAAACAGCTGTTATCTGCTGTCAGTGCACACAAAGTGGTCACCGTCCACCCTGAAGATGTAATGAGTGTGAATCTCCAGAGAGAGGAGCCAGAGGGCCACTGAGTGATGGAGAGAGAGGGAGGAAGGAAATTGAAAAAAAGATATGGGGAGGAGAGAGATAATCATAGAAGGACAAAACATGACTGGGACAGAAAGGAGAGAGAGAAATGGAGAGATGAGAGAAATAGACAGGGTGAGAGAAAGAGAAAGTGAACAAGAAAGAAACCTGTTAACCTGCTGTAGTTTAGTGGAGAATCTGTACATAAAGTGATTTTGTTTCTGTTTTAATGTCTCAACACTCAGTTACACAAACTCCACACGAAATATTCATCATTTAAAATTCGGACTTTTTGATTCTCAGGAGGTATAAGTCACACTGATCAACATTACAACTGTAAAAGCCTTGAAATGTGTCACGTAATGTGTGATGATTACAAAATACAACATTTTTTAATTAAATGATATTCTGATGTCAGTGTATGCATGTAGTTGTCTCTGACATTGACTAGAACTGTTACAGAAGTGTGTGGGAGAGAGAGAGAGAGGGAGAGAGGGAGAGAGAGAGAGAGAGAGAGCGAGCAGGTGAGTGGTAGTGTCTGATGTGCAGCACCTGTGGCTCAGAGAAGCAGGTGTTTAAACAAAGCCTCAATATGACCTACAGCATCAGGCTGTGTACATACACCTCTCACACACTGTACTCACACACTGCATTAGCAATCACACCCCTGTGACAACACTGACACATACAACACTTCAACACTCACATACTTCATTTCATTCATTCAAACTGGCTACTATGAATGTAACTCTTCTGTAGTCTTATCATTCTGTATACTGTACTTGTCCTAAGGGTTCAAATAAAGCAGATTCACTGAGTTTTAAAGCCCAAGCCTATTTTAAATAAGAACCTATTCATTTCAAACTCTTTGACTATCTGAGTTTTCTCATTTTAAAGAGCAGGTATTTGTGATAACTCAAAATTTAAACAATAGTTGAGTAGTGTGTTGGTCCACTCACACACCACCACCACATCAGTGTCACTGAGAATGATCCACCTGCTCTGTGGGTTCCTGACCACTAGAGAACAGAGTGAACAAAGTATACAGAGAAACAGACGGACTGCTGTCTGTAATTGTAGAACTACAAAGTGCACCTGTATGCTCAGTGGAGCTAAAATGGACAGTTTATGGAGATGCATTATTTTCCACAATTATTAGCCTTTCACAGAAACGTTTTTATTAATGTGTAACTAATGTGGCCGGAGAGCAAGCAAATGTGAGGTTTTTATTCTTGCTTTGTTTTCTCTTCTGTTTTGCTTCCAATGCAGGAAACTGAGATTAAATTGAGTGCAGAATGTCACTTTGTAGTACTTGACACTACTATGTTATTCCCATTCCTAATAGCAACAACAACAACAACAACAATAACAATAACAATAATAATAATAATAATAATAATAATAATGGAGCAGTGACTCACCCAAAATTTGACTAAGAAGAAGGCATTTTGAGGGCCTTTCCCAAAAAGCTCCTTCAGACCTCCTTTCTTCTCTGGGAACTTATCATAGATCTGACGGATGTCCACCGACTCCAGTGGAGGGTCACTGTGTAAGTGGTTGGTCTGACCGATGTGTACAAACAGATGCTTGTTGTACTGTGGAGACAAACTTCTGTCAGACTGAAATAAAACGTGTGACTTTCTGTACACAGTAAATCTGCCAGTGTTAAATCAACACTATTAGAGTTAAATTAACACTGGGAGTGTTACATTTTGACACCCTCAGTGTTAATTTATAGTGTAGCTATGTCATCACATAATATTATTCTTCACTGAGCTTTCATAAAGGGAGCTTAAATGGCTTATGTAATAAACATAATTTACTACTTATTCAACTTATGCATTAAACTTATTCAACTTATGTATTAAACATATGTATTAAATGTATTTACAGGTAGTCCCCCAGGTTACGTCGTTCCCGAGTTACAATGTTTCGTGGTTACGACACATCTCCCATTTACAGCCTTGTTTCGTGTTTGGTGTGCGCAGCGGAAGAATACACGGTTACGTTGCTGTTTCATTTCATTATTAAACATATTTTATGTGTTTTTTGATAATTACTGTGTTAGGATAGGTGTTAGGATAGGATAAGTGCTTACAGTATGTTATTTATGTACAGTACGTACGTATGTTCCGACTTACACGAAATTCGGTTTACGACGCGACGTAGGAACGGATCAACGTCGTAAATCGAGGACTACCTGTATTAAACTTTCAACACTTATTCAACTTACATGTATGTAATACATATTTATTACATTATTTTCCACAATTATTAGCCTTTCACAGTCATGTTTTTTATTTTACAACAAACTGATTTGTGAATTTATCAGTTACAGTGGGGAAAACAATTATTTGGTCAGCCACTGATTGTGCAAGTTCTCCTACTTAGAAAGATGAGAGAGGTCTGTAATTTTCATCATAGGTACACTTCAACTATGAGAGACAAATGAGAAAAAAATCCAGGAAATCACATTGTAGGATTTTTAAAGAATTTATTTGTAAATTATGGTGTAAAATAAATATTTGGTCAATAACAAAAGTTCAACTCAATACTTTGTAATATGGCAGTGACAGAGGTTAAACGTGTCCTGTAAGTCTTCACCAGGTTTGCACACACTGTAGCTGGTATTTTGGCTCATTCCTCCATGCAAATCTCCTCTACAGCAGTGATGTTTTGGGGCTGTTGTTGGGCTTCAGCTCCCTCCACAAATTGTCTAGGCCACTCCAGGACCTTTACGGAGCCACTCCTTCACTGCCCGAGCAGTGTATTTCGGATAATTTTCATACTGGCCCAGCCACGTCATCAAGGCCCAGCCACGTATCATGTTCAATGCTCTTACAGATGGAAGGAGGTTTTGACTTACAATCTCACGATACATGGCCCCGTTCATTCTTCCCTTAACACGGATCAGTCGTGCTGTCCTCTTTGCAGAAAAACAGCCCCAAAGCATGATGTTTCCACCCCCATGCTTAACAGTAGGTATGATGTTCTTGGGATGCAACTCAACATTCTTTTCCTCCAAACATGGCGAGTGGACTTGAGTACCAAAAAGCTCTATTTTGGTCTCATCTGACCACATGACCTCCTTCCATGCCTCCTTTGGTCATTGGCGAATTTGAAATGGGCCTGGACATGTGCTGGCATGAGCAGGGGGACCTTGAATGCCCTGCATGATTTTGAACCATGATGGCATAGTGTGTTACTAATGTTTACTAACCATGTTACTAACTGTGTTACTAACCATGATCTGCATGCATAGTGTGTTCTCATTTGTCTCTCATTGAAGTGTGCCTATGATGCAAATTACAGACCTCTCCCGTCTTTCTAAGTAGGAGAACTTGCACAATCAGTGGGTGAACAAATACTTTTTTCCCCCACTGTATGTTGCAGGAAGTGAAAGAAAGCAGAAATGAAACCTGATGGCTCTTATCAAAACAAATGTTGGTGTTAGTAAAGCTGTAGAGGACAGCAGTTAGTAATGTTTGTTTATTTGAGTTTCGCTGTGTCTATAGTCAGTCTGGAGCTGCTGTGTAAGGACAGACCGGACGTAGGACAGCTGATTACCAAAAGCATTACTCAGCAGCCATTGGTGTAAGTGTGGAGAGAGTGTGTTCAAAATGAAAGTAATTTAAAACAGTTGTAGTTTATGCTTGTCCTTTAATAGTCAATCACACTGAATTAAAAAGAAATTAAATACTCCTGTGATTACAGTGGAACCTTGACTTACGAGTGAATCAACTTACAAATTTTCCATGATACGAGCTGTTGCTTGGTAGATTTTTTTTACTTTATGATGTGAGGCAAGAACTGAGTTATGACCCAGCGAGCTTCCACCACACGCCACTAGGAGTCACTAGCGCGCGTGATTGAGTGTAGAGATCACTACAGAGAAGAAGAGGTCGTGCTGCGCTTTGTAAACACACTTGTCTCACTCCTGTTAGAAACATTTTGTAATGGAGGAAGAAACAAAGCCTCTGAACAGGATTTTATTGAAACTCCCTGCAAGTGAAAGAGGAAAGTGTGGCGAAAAAGGCAAAAGTCAGTGAAATATATCGCCTGATTTTTAATGCAAATACACTTAATAAAACAGTTCATTTATTTACTTTCTCTTTTATGTATTATTTTTATTTTGTACTAGGGCTACAGCTATTGATTATTTTAGTAATCGTGTACTCTACTGAAAAATCGATTCGATTAATCAAGTAATAGGATAAACATATTTGCTCTGTTAAAGTGCAATAAAAATACACAAGAGAAAACAAGACATTTCACTTAATAATGAATGACCAATTGGTTTCCTTTTTTAGATACGTTATATTTTTAAATTCACAACATACATTTCCAAATTGCAAACACAAACAGAAATAAATAAAACACAAAATAGAAATAAATACCACAAGTAAAAAACAAATTAAATTACTTCCAACTTAAGATTTCTTGTATCAAAAATATAGGGCAATAATCAATAAAAAGGAATAAACATTGGCTTTATGTTGTGCATCTTAGGTTCTGAACATCTGAACAGGTCCATGCACAAACAGTTTCACACATTTCTGCTGTGAGTGCTTTAAACCAATAGCTCCAGGAGAATCAAGGAAAAGGCCTCCATGTGTGTGTGTTTGTGTTCCTTTTAAAGGAGCATTTGACTGCAATGCAGGAACGTGAGCTTGACAATGCAGGACTTAGGCTTGCCCTCTTTTTTTCTCTTTTTTTGAAGCAATGTTACCTGCAGCTGAAAACAGACACTCTGGTGGCGTGGATGTAGCTGGAATACACAGCAGAGACCTTGTCAGTTCTGAAGGTGTTGGATAGCGCGCCACATTATTTTCCTATTGCCGTTTTCTTCTCTTTTCCCTCGTCGCTTCCATATTCCCGCTTCTCAACTAAACATCTCCACGCCTCCTTCTCCTTCCTGTGCGTGGGTGACGTAAGCGTGTTGTGCCACATTAAAAGTCGTCAGTGCGAAATACCGTGCTCCGAGTTTTAAAATTAAATAAACAATTACTCGAGTAATCATTTCACCCCTATTTTATACATTATTTATTATTTATAAAGTAAAGTTTCGGATAAAAAATGGTGTGGTTTTTGAGGGGCTGGATTAACAGCATTTCAATTAGTTTTAATGAAGAAATTCTATTTGATATACGAGCAAATCATGTTATGAGCTCCGTCACAACACATTAAATTCGTAAGTCAAGGTTCCTCTGTATTTATGTGGCAGTTAATCTACAGCAAATGTTTCATCAGGAGTTTGTGATTAGAAATCCAGAGAAAATGGAACATTTCAGATTTCATTAATAACACTATTTAAACTCCAGACTCCAGGCAGCTCGTCTGAAACTTTATTAGATGACAACTGAAGCAAAAATGTACATCATCTGATCTATGTGTTGTATATGTGAGATTAATAGCTGCTGTCACACAAGATCAGACAGAAAAACAGTTCAGAGTCTTTCTGGCAGAGTCATAAATCACAGCTCTGCATAAGGACAGAATGGACTTGATGACAAACTGCACTTTTTTTAACTTTAGTGTATGTTTAGAGATGTTTTAGTAAATCTTTTAGTTTGGGGGAAACAGTCATTGTCTGGACTTCTGAAGAACCATTAAAATAAGGAGATGAAAGTCAAAGGAATAAAGCGGTACTACACATCTTTCTTTTTTGCTCCAACATCTAATTAATGAACCAATTATTTATAAAAAGAGAATATAAAACCACTGACCTAATAATTCAGTACATAATTCAATACATCATGAAGTTTTGGGGGGAGGGGGTTTGAAATAGTTATAACTTTCTGGATTTTTATGTTTAAGAACATTTTGGTTAAAAAGTTAAAATAGCATATATTTCTAACATTCCAAAATCAGCTGCATCACCACCTTCAAATTATTCAGATGTACTAATACAGCCCTTAGACATAATAACCCTCTCATGGTAGTTGTGCAAGACCTGTTTAAATTACATGTTTACATTTTTTTGAAGTTAATCTAATATTTTATTAGTTAGTTAAATTAGTCATGTTTATATATTATTTACAGAATATGTTGGAATCATGAACATAAAATATGGAATGTGCAAAAGTTACAGAATTTTTCAATTGAATGTTTTAGTTATAAAAACAGAAATTATAGGTTTGTTTTTTTGTTTGTTGATATTATTTTCAATTACAAAGTCAATAAAATCACTTTAGCAAGGATGCACAGCATTTGTACTCACAGACTCTGGGTCTCGTTGCTGCTCCAGGAATGAGGAGAAGTCAAGCAGTCGTAGTTTCGTGGTGCCGATGGAGCGACCCTGCCAGGCTGGTGAAGTGGCTGCAGGTGCTGTTGGGGGCTCAAAACCTAAATCCACAAAGACAGTCTGAGTGTAATCAACTCTATACAACTCAGCCTCACTAAAAAAAGCAGAATAAATGACCTTAAACAAACGTACCTGATATAGCTGTGGCTGTCTGAATGGAGTAGGCCTGCTGTGCAAACGGCTTAACACTGAGGAAACAGTTACAGTGTCAGAAAACAACCACACACATACACACACACTTTTATAGCAAAGTACAGATAATGTAACTGTACGTCTTTTAATGTATGATGCATCAATTGCACATATACTAATACAGTGGATCCTCTGTTATCGTTTGCCCTGGTTATCATCAACTTTTTTCGGTCAAATTTTGTCCCAGTGATTGTTCATCTGCTCGATTTTCGTCGATGTGGCCACATGACTTGATGCAAATTTAGCAAAAACAAAGCATCCACCCAGGTGTTCGTCACACACCCACACACAGTGGCGGTCCTAGGCCATTTGGCCATTTGACACCTCACTGTCCATCAACCAATTGTTTGTGCATGAAGCCAATCAACTGAATTATCACCTGAAGAATATTTAGATTTATATTGCTGAGAATACATTATTGAGAATATTTTTATTACTGAGAAGAAAAAAATACTGTCATATTATGACAGAATACAGACCTTTATATTAAGTAGCATAAACAAAGGACTAAGGTCTGATTTGACTAAAATCAGATTTAAAATTAATTTAACTGACCAATAAGTCCAATAGACCAATAAGTCAACATGTCCTAGTTTGTGGGTTTCTCAATAAAGTATATTTCATAAAATTTCAGATTTTGTATTAGTGTTTTTGGCTGTCAGATCCTCTTAAATCATGTAATGTCACTCAAAAATGATCAAATAAAGTTCATATTTAAGTCTGTTAAATAAGCTACATTTCAATATTATTTTAGTCAACATTTTCCTGTTTATTATATAAAACATGGTTTTAGTGGTTAATGTTGTAGAGAAAAAGTTAAACCTGGAGCTTTATTTGTGTCAAATGCCACACAGGCTGGCAGAGCAGGTTACATTACTGAGGTCTGTCCTCTGTTAAACAGACAGATGAGAGGTCATGTTTTATAAGGATTTGGGGTCAGTGTTTTGCAAATGGTGGCTATCAGGAGTTAAATTATCTGGTCTTACACAGATTCCAGCAGTCAGATAACCTAACAGAGAGGTAAGTGTGTGATTACAGATACACACAGGATTGACAGCTCTACAAAGAACACATGCAGTAAACAGCTGAGGGCAGCTTTACTCACTCTTGTGAAGATCCTGGATGCCCCGTTGAAAGCTGCCAAAACTAGATGTGGAACGAAACAAACAAACAGAAAACAGTCACACTACATAAGCCAGCAGAAGAAATGCTGGCTGCCTTCTCAAAGCACAAATGCCTCCATTCCACATTTGGATTCCCAGTACAAGTACAAAACTGTGCAGCCGGGCACGTGTAAACACCGCAACGCTGCAGCACTCGGAGAGGTTTATGCTGCAAATCCTCATCCACGGGGTCATTACGCAGACCAAGTGTGACAGGTTTAGGGTGTCTTTAGGGATGCTCTTACCGCCGGTGCTCCAGGGAAGCTGGGCTGAGGGAGGCCTGCCAGACCCAGCTTGCTGTGGATGGCCGTGGCCGAGACGATCTGAGCAGAAGACATGGCCGCCATGCTCTGGAGCGCTTTGTCCTTCACGCTTTGATCCTTCAACAACACAGGAAAAGGTTTTAACCATAGTGTGTGTGTGCGCATGTGTGTGTGTGTGTGTGTGTGTGTGATGCCGTGAGGGATGCTGCAGAAACAGCTATCGACAGAATACACACCCCACATGCAGTGACAAGGACAGTGGGCATACGTTCAGTTCACCAGGGGGCAACACGGTATAAACTCATACAGTTAACAATAAGAGTCCTGCTCAGTAACAAGCAGCCCAAATCACAACTTCATGAAGCATTTTACATCATTTAACAATAACACTGGGCTTTACAATGCAACATCTCATGAACAATTGACCAACAGACATTGGTACAAAACACAAGATCATCACTGATAAGGTACCTACACATCAAATCAACAGTAGCCCAAAGTGACTAAATCTAATGACTGAACAGGAAGGAAATTTGATGTCAGTGAAAGCTGCATTCGCGACTGGAAAAAAACTAAACAAGGCTGCAAGAAACGAATAGCAATCTCAGGGCATTTTGCGGCCAAAAAGCTACAAACATGACAATATTATGATGCATCCTTGAAAACAAACTCTGTTTTTAAGTCACTTTATACATGCTTCATTAAATATTAATTTTTATATGTAAATATAACACTTACTGAAGCAAAAAGTATTTTTTCACAGATTTTCCCTTCTAAAGCTAGGGAGCGGATTATTCACATATATACGATACAACCATTTTTTTTGACAGACTGGTGTCACACCCCCAGCCGTGGGTCTCACTGCATGTTTGTCAGTCATATGCTTGTGTCATGTCCACGCCCCCTGTCACAGCAGGTTATGTCTGATTGTTTCCACCTGCCTCTCGTTTGTGTTTAATCACATCTATCATAAAATCTTCTATGATGTGCTCCGTCTCTGTCATTTATTGTTTGTTAGTACTAGGTGTTATGGAGCTGTTCTCACTGTGTCAGTCTTTGGAGATTAGTTTATATTTTATTGTTGTAAATAAAGCTTCACGTTTGGATTTACCCGTTACCGGTTTCCTGAAGTTTTGGTGACAGACAGGAGATTGTAAGATGTTTTTTTTATGATGGACTGGAGGTTGTAGGGACAGTTGATGTGACAGAGAGGACAGACAGATTTATTTGATTGGTGTGTAAAATTTTGTAAATAAATAAAATGTTGAAAGAGAAATTTTGACTTTCTGAAATATTTTTTTTGCTATTAAACAAACTATAAAATACCAAAAATATACCATTGGGTACTGGTATCCAATTCCAGGTACCAGTACTGCTAAAAATGTGTATGGTACCCAACCCTAATCAGAGATATGTTATCAATTAAAGATGAGAGTGATCCAGACTGATCACAACTATTCAGAACAAGTAATGAAGCTGATTTAAACATCTGTCACTGTACACCAGTCCTGTCAGGAGAACAGATATTTAGTGCTGAACAGAAAAAATGACTGAAAAGGAAAATAGGAGGGTCAGCTGAACATGTTCACCCTTTCATCTCGTCTTAGTGAACAGTGGAGGGAGATGATAAGTGAGATATGAGAAGAGTCACTACTGTAGAGCCCAGAGGACGAAAACCTCTCACATATCTGCTTTTCTGATGTTACACATAAAAGACACAAAAATATGTGCAACATTTGGACACTTCTGTTTAACAGAGTTAACATAACACCCACTCCAATAAACACACCCACTCCCTTCTTCTTCATGCCCATTAACAGCAACTGTGTGTTAAAATGTTGAATTATATTCACTTAGAAAATCAATAACATTTGTAATCTAACAAGAAGTGAGTCCCCAGAGGCATTCAGTACATTAAAAGAAAATAATTCCTGTTAATTAAAAGAAAAAACTATGAACGCCTTTCTGAAAAGCAGTTTTGTGAGTACTTCTGTGGTAAAAAGATTCATATAAAACTGAAAAGGAAATAAATGGAATTAAATGGGTAAATTCTTAACTATTCACACTTTATTTTAATTAAGCTGTGAACTTTAAGTCCAGTGAAAGAATGTCACCATCAAACTCCACTTAATTTGTTAAAATCAGGTCTCCTGATTTTCGTGACATCATCCGCTCTGCACAGCTGCGGGTCAGACGTGCTGTCGCAGTGCGAAAGGTATACAGCCAGACCAAAGCTGGTTCTTATTAAGGTCCAGTCCAGTGGAACAGTGCAGACCTGCAGTGCTACTCAATATGAGCCAAGCAGCAACAGAGTAAGTACTCAAACTAATGACCTGTACACACGGACTCATTTTAAACCCCATAATGCACAACCCAGGGCACTTAACCAAAAATAGGGCATGATTTAGATCCTCTGACTGCTTTAAGACTGTTACAACACTTCACCCAAATTATTTTAAAATGTAAAGATATAAAACATTTTACTATGAGTTTATTAATATCAGTAATTAAGACTTTACTAAGATCCTTACTAGCTAATAAACAAATCAATATCTATATGTCTACACTAGGATCATCAAGAAGTGCATCAGTACAGTTTACTGTATCTGATACTCGTTAATATTTATAAACTGCTTAATTAATAATTCATTAAGACATTACTTAACTATTTCACAAAGCTTCACATGGTCTTAACTACAGTTATAAAAAGTACTTAAAGGTACATTATGTAATATTTCGGGTTATCTTTTAGAAGAATTTAAGATCATCACTAATAAAAATGATTAAAAACACGTCTAATCATTATAAACTAAGAAGTCGTTTGATTATTTTAGCTTAGAATAAGCTGTTTATATCTACATTGGTCGCGGGTCAAACACCAACTGAGGCTGCCATGTTGCATCACCATGTTTCTACAGTAGTTCGAAAAGGACAAACGAGGCTAACAAAAACCGTTTGTGTTGTCATGACGAATTGGCCACTCAAATTCGATGGCGCTGTAGCTTTATTTTACCGTTGGCTGACATAAAACAGGAGAAGAAGAAGAAATACACATATACCTCAATACACAGAGGAGAAGCAAGAATAAAGGTTTTTTGGTTTATTTGTTAAGATGGCGGAACATTCTTATGCTCGTCAAGAAGAGAAAACAACTTCAATCATCAAAGAAAAGAAAACATGGTGAGACCAAAAGACATCGGGACAGACAGCGACAAAAAACTTGGGTAAACATCGGTGTTGCCTTTCCTAGATGGAAACCAAAGCACCAAAGCAGCGCGCTCTCTCATACAGCCTCAAATGGTGCTCAACCGCTAGGAGACCATCAATAGTCAAGGTAAGCAAATACAGAAACACGGGAGCACAACACGTAGAGTTCCACATAACTTTATTAGAAGCTTACGTATCGGCTGAAGTGCCTTCTTCAGAGCATGGCAAGCTTACCTTGACTAGAGAAAAATGTGTATCCTGCCTGCATTATCTGTCTACAGTGAAGCAGTTTGATGCGTTTACTTTGTTACTTTGTACAGAAAACAGCTAACGTTTACAATAGTACTACTGAAGTGCAGAAAATATGTTTCGTCTGCATTGTAGCTATGATAATTTTACATATTACATTTCCTAAATTTCTAATGAAAATTAATCTTACCACTTGACATATCACTAGCTCTAAAGCTGCTATTAGACATTGCGTTTGGGAATATCAAAGATTTATGACATCTTATGGCCACCGTAGAGACTTGGAATGGGGGGGCTGTGGAAAGAGTTTTCAGTTGGTTGCAATATGGAAACTAAACCACTAGATGTCACTGGAAACTACATACTGTGCCTTTAAGTGTTATACATAAAGGCTTTTTCCCCCTCTTGTGGTCTCAGTATGTAACAGCACACAATAATCTCAAACACTGGACCCCCTGTGTTCAGGTTTAGCTGTGCTCTTATCAAATTTTACAGAAACACCTTTTCAACATCAGAAACATATTACTGCTGTACAGCAGTCATACAAAA
>BRDA01050821.1:0-10202 GCA_036984385.1 Crenuchus spilurus
GCGTCCTGGGTTCTTCATAACAAGTGAATTTGAGTAAATATTGTGGTTGTAGTTTGTTGTCTTTGTCTATTTCACCTCGGAACTGTAACTGTACTTGTGATTCTGCGTTTTGTTTACTGGTGAGGAAAAGCGGAAATACGAATATCAAACGAATGTCCAATATTAAACTAACTTTACCGCAGTCGATCTGGCGATGTTGGCTAAACATTTGTCTCTATTAGCCTGGGACAGTTCCTTTGTTGCTTCCCCTTGATGATTACTTTAGGCAGACGATAAAACGACCTGTCTTTCTCCCTGTCGTGTCTATTACACCCATACACTGCACAAAAAGCAGGCATTGTCTGCTGTATAATACTACGTCAAATTACACACTATTATGTCAATGATTTTACACTTCGTTGAATCCTTTTTGTCTACCAAGATGGCGGCACATAGTGCGTGTGACGTCACGCGGACGCGCTCTATACTGACAAAATACAGACAGCTTTGCTCCAAGCCAAACAATACCAAACAAGAGTTTTAAAATGCAGCCTTTTATGTAAACATTGGATTTGTACGTGACATTCTGAATTCCTGCTTCAAAATTAACCTGAGTATACAGCATTTCAAATGAGCAGGCAGCACCACTCTTTCGGATTGAGACGCGCCCACTGTAGTGGAGTGACATAATTTGCCGGTCTACTCGCGGAAGCTGACGTATAATGCAGGCGACTGTACCGTGTTGTTGAATTAGTTTTCCTGCGCGCGTTTTTCTCTAAATACATAAACGCTCTTAAATTTTTATTCCTGAATTAAGCTTACAGAATGAACAGCCGTTTGCAGGAGATACGAGAGAGGCAAAAGCTCAGGCGGCAGCTTCTCGCTCAGCAGGTGAAGTGATGTTTATGAATGTTTATTGTTATTAACAGTTCCACCTCAAATAGTGCAGCAGTAACATTCAGCCCGCTGTTATAAGACTGTCACTCCTGCACTATGCAAGGTGGAACATGTTAAATAAAATAAGATAATCTCAGCTTCATGTGACCACAGCTGGTGTTTCCTGTCTTGTTCTCTGCAGCTTGGAGCAGAAAGTGCTGATACTATAGGTGCTGTTCTGAACAGCAAAGAGGAGCAGAAAGAGATTGAAGAGACCAGAGAGATGTGCAGGTATGTGTGTTTATCAGTATTTTAGCTACTATTAGTTAGTTTACCTAAGACAACTCCATCAGATGCTCTTCATCCTCAGCTGTTCATTCTCTATTTTTTGCTCTACAGTGTGTTAACGCCTCAGTTATAAATTCACACACTGTTTATTCCTTTTCTTATTAAATAAGTTTGTTTCGTCATTAGAAGCTTTTAAAATAGCCTACAAGCCTACATTTTAAGAATCCTAACAGAAACCTATCAGAAACTTAACAGCAATGAAAGACTGATGGAGAGCATGAAGATATCAGGCTTATATGACGAAATATCAATGAAGGTTTCACAGAGTAGTTAATGTGGATTAGGACAGAGTACTAGAACCAATTTTAGTGATTTTCATGAATTCAGCCTCTACCAGGCCTGCTGCTATCTTAAGTTTTTTAGAATACTCCTCTTGTTTTCTTTGTATACATAAATATGAGCACATCCACAGATCTTGGACATGGAACTTCAAACTTAAACTTGTCACAAAATGTGTGAACATGTCCAAGTAAACTAAATTAGACACTCCAAAATCAGATCTCTCCTATTGTTTTACTTTTTTTTTTTAATTGGCCAAGAATCAAGTCTATGCTTAAGATTCTGTTAGTTACATGGTTTCCATTGTGCATGAACTTGCTGGTTTATTAAAAACATTACAGTTTTATCATTATGACACAAACTTATGTATTACAAGTCTACTTTGGGCATAGACCTCATTCCTGATGTTCCAAACTAAAATATTTGATATGTGCCTGTTAAATGGAAACCGTAATTTACACTAGGGCTGCACCTAACGATTATTTTTTTATCGATTAATCTAACGATTTTTTTTCCTTCGATTAATCGATTAGTCGAATTGTTGCCTTGTTGTCTGCACTTAATAATGTACCCAAAATGATGAAAAAAGAGAAATCCTCTTAATATTTCTATATTTTCTTTAATCTTCTCATAACCTGCAAAACAAAATCCTGTGTTAAAATGTACCTTCTCTGTACAGTCAAACATAAAATCTCTCATGAAATTAAAGCAAGATTTTTAACAAGGCAAAAAATGTTCAACTTGAACAACAGACAGAAGTAACTAACACACACCCTAGCACCTACACACAATCTCTCTTCCCCTCTAGTGTATGGGTCTACATGTCTCCTGTGTTGGGGTGACTGTAAGAACATTTAGGCATTACAGTGTTGCATTATTAGGGTTAAATTAGGACTGGGAGTGTTACTGCTTTAAGGTTAGACAAGCTATGGGAGTGTTACACCCTCAGTCTTAATTTAACTCTAATAGTGTTGATTTAACACTGGCAGATTTACTGTGTAAGCACACTTGATTTGTTTATAACTCAGCTCTTGGTCAGAGAACATTAAAATAGTGTACAATATCTTTTTTTCTGAAAAGATGCAAATCACTGAATTTAGACCAATAACACGAGATGATGTTAGGAGCTGCAGCAGAATCTCTGTTGTGTATTTTGTTTTAACAACGTTCTAATAATATGAATTTATTTAGGACTTCCGTTTGTTAAATATAACAACTAGTTCTTTATGAGATGTTCTGTTGTTTTCTGTGAATGTAATGACAATAAAAATAGTTATTTAAATACAGAAACAGCGAGTACGATGTGCTCTGCACTGCTGTGTGATGCTCGTGCACGTGAAGGGGAGTCGGATTCTGGCGGTGCTATTTTTTGAGCGGGTTCAATTTCAGACGATGGAGATTTGCGTTTTAGCCAGCGCTCCGTGTTTACGTGCCACAAGTTCTTATCAGTGACAGTGTTGGTTCTGAAAGTTGAGAGAAACGCCTCTAAAACAGAAGGTTCTCGTAGCTCTGTAGACAGAGGAAGAGTGAGCGCGCGCCGAGTGCAGCGTCCAGTACGGAAGCCCGACCATCCGTCCATCTCACAATCCAAACCGAGCGAATGTTTCACTGAACGTTTTCGCTGTAATTATTTGCGGGAGTTTCCCGCATTATTAAGGCTAAAATTGCCGAAATCAAATAAATAGTGCGCAATTCCCCACTGAAATTCAGGCCCTGATAGCAGTAAAGGTGACTACTTTATAGTGACTACTACTAACGTGCACATTAGCAACACATGCTAATATTTGTAATATATAATGCTAGGGTGGAGACAACAAATAAACAGAACTTAAGGTGGTGTGTCGCCGCCGTCTTGGAAACGCGTCGACATGCATTTTTGCAAATCGACATATTTTTGAAGTCGATTATGTCGACGCGTTGCCCCACCACTAATTTACACAGTCTAAAGTTATGCAATACCCAAAATAACAAATATATACAATGATTTAGAAAACAAAAAAAGCTTCTAACATGACAGATGATGATCAATTGCATCCACTAAATAGAATTTATAATAAATTGTGTAAGTTACATGGAAACCATAAGAATTAATTCCCAGTACTGTGCGTGTGCTCATATACAAAAAAGGCTAAATGCGCTGGAACCAGGGTATATGCGGGATGACGGTCTTTGAATTAATGTACTTGACCGAGGTATGACGTAGTATTAATTTCTGAACTTTTCATATGTTAAAACCTTAGTATTGTGTTTACTATGAATATGAACTTGTGCTCTCACCACAGGACCACTTTTGTCCAGATGTTTGTGGGTTGTACACAGCAGAACAAAGTGTTATTGCTGATATTTTTGAAAAATGACAGTTCTCCTTAAATGCAGTCAGGCACTATGATGATCTTAATGCTAGTTCTGAGTATTATCTTCTGTAGATCTTCATTTGACATGACCATCCCTGGTTCCAAGAGGAAGTGTCAAAATGAGGGTGAGGACACTGAAGAGGATTTGGAAGAGCAAAGAGTGAGTCATCTGATCTAAGATCGAGGTTAATGAAGTTGTGCTCTGGCTGTAGAACAGTTACTGATGGTGAATGTGTTGCAGGAGGATGTGGAGCCTCAGCAACAGGAGGAAAGTGGTCCTTATGAAGAAGTCTACAAGGATTCCAGCACTTTCTTGAAGGTGGGCACATGCTAGAATCAGTACTGAGACTCATTGCTGACCATATGCCTGAAATGAGGGTTCACCTACCATTAACCTCCTAGTGTTATGTGGACATCACATTTTGGGTTGTTTAGATCACAAAACTAAATTTTGCCTGGTGTCCTCTTATGAGGCCATTATACTGCCACCTCAGAAATCATCATGTAAAAAGATAATTCTTTGTTTTTACACTAATCAGGTGCCAATCAGCCCAAATAGCAAAGAGAAATAAAGTCTTAGGAGTCTTAGGAGGTTAATTTGTTTAAAATCAATTGTATTTGCTAGGGATGGCACTGGAATCATGGCTGTATGACTACATCAAATCAACTGTCACATCACCTTTCACTGATGTGAAGGCTATGGCAAGCCGTTTTAGCCTAAAATGACACCAGCGATACAAGTCCTAATTCAGTTTTTACTACTAAGAACTCTAATTGTTACTAGTAAAAATGAAATTCTGATTAGAAAAAAATGAGTTATAGATATCTATAATTCAGTTCTCGATATTAAAAATTCTGTTTTTACTAGTAAAAAATATATTTTTACTAGTAGAAAATGAATTGGAGAGCTCTCTAATGTAATTAGAGATATAAAAAATGACATTCTTACTAGTAAAAATGAACATTACAGAGATCCGTTATGAAACCGTTACTCGTTCAAAAATAATTATTATTAGTAAAATTAGTATTACTAGTGTGTTGTGACTAGTAATAAATGCAGTTTGAAAGCTCTACAAATCAATTCTTACCAGTCAAAACTTATATGCAACACATGCTAATTCACACCTACAGCATGCCTCTCCAGCCCTTCTGGCACATTATTTAGACTACCTTTCAATATAAGAGTCCTTCATACTTTGTCTAAAATCATTTTATAACATATAAAATAATATACTGGCTCCGTTTTTTTTTTCTTTTGAGGGTGGGTGTTACTTTTTGTTTGCTTTAAATAATTTTGTCTCTGTTGTTTTGCAGAGTGAATTGCTGCATCACTGCTAGTTAGTTAACTTATTTTAGACTTTGTTTACCTTTTGTTTAATGGAGGCATTAGCAGTTATATGCACGATAAGACTCAAAGTTCTGAGAATGAAAACGATTTTCTGTGAGATTGCTGTACTACCTATGATAGAGTGGTTGATTCTTTAATCAGTAATGTCCAGCAAATTTCAGAAGTCACCACGCACGCATACAGAGAACTTTTTGAAAGCCTTATAGAGCTACAGACAGTTATCACGGCCGGTGGGAATCACTAGGATGCAGCTAAATTTGAATATGTAAGCTAGCTCTAGCTGTGTTATGAGCTGGGCCCTGTACAGCATGCCAAGCTTGAGTATTGTGGTAAAGATATGTGGATATTCAGAGTTCTGTTCTTCCACAACACTTGTATTGTTTTGACGTATTGACTGAAGACAACCAAGGCCAAAACCTTTACTGAACTGCGCTTTTACGCCATTATACTGGGCAAAGATCGAGCCACAAAACACCAGTTATCGCCCTTTAGTCAAGGGACAAGATACACTTTGAATAACTTTCTCATCGCCGACAAAATGTTGGTGTTCCAAGAGCGTTCTAACTATTCTCGAACAAATGTTACGGCATGTAGAACCCTGCTGAAAGGGTCAGAAACGTCTCCCTCCATGACATCTCACCAGCACTCAGCCTTTTCTCGCCTCTGTGTACCTGACATCAATATGCATAAGATGCAAATGCATAATAAACCCTCCATGAATGGAGAGCTCTAAAACCTAATTCTGACTAGTAAGAATCCAAATTATAGATCTCTTAATCTATGTTTTAGAGCTCCATACAATAATAGGCAAAACTATTATGACTAGTGAGAACTGTAATTGTTGATATCGCAATCAAAGTTATTACTAGTTCTATTTAAAATTTTACTAGTAAGAATATAGTTACAGATATCTATAATTTCATTTTTACTAGTAAAAATGGCATTGCAGATATCAAGAATGTAATTCTTACTAATAAGAATTCTAATTTTAGATATCAATAATGTAATTCTTACTAGTCAAAAACAGAATTATAGATATCTAAAATTACATTTTAGAGCTCTGAAACCTTACATATCTCTAATGCATATTTTTACTAGTAAAAACTTAATTGGAGAGCCCTTGAATTCACATTTTTACTAGTTAGAATTCAATTATGGATATGTGGACCTGTACTTGTTACTAGTAATAATTGCATTGTAGATATCTGAAATTACATTTATACTAGTAAAAATATAATTGCAGATATCTCTAATTGGAGTTTTTACTAGTAACAATTTTATTACAGATACGAGAGGGTGAAATTCAATGTAAGTCAATGGAGAATTATGACTAGTCATAATTACATTAAAGATATGTCTACCTGGCAATGTGACTAGTCAGAATTTAATTATGGATATGTAAGTCTCTATTCTTACTAGTAAAAATGTCATTGATTATCTGAAATGGGAGTTGTTACTAGTAAAAAATAAGATTAGAGAGATCTTGAATTAGAGTTCTTACTAGTAAAAACTGAATTAGGACTTGTATCGCTGGTGTCATTTTAGGCTAAAATGGCTTGCCATAGAAGGTGCATAGTCCCTGCAATTTTAAATACAACAAAAGGTTTTTAGAAGAAATTATAATAATGATAAAAAAAAACACATTTACAATGAGCAGCAAATATACATAAAGAGTGCTTATTTACACATTACTAGCCCAAAAAAAGTAAAAAAAAAAAATATTGCACATGTTGCAGCAGTATTGCACATTGTTATAGATGCTATGGTGTCCTATAAGTGAATTAGAGGCTGTGATATATTAGAAGTTATTTTATATACAATATAGAAATTTTTATATACAGGATGATTGTGCAGAATGGCAGGATGTACAGGTGTCAGTCTGTGTTGTGAGTGTGAATGTGGTTTGATTGTCCTTGATGGGCATAATGACTCAGATGACAGTACTACTGGTTGTTCAGTATCCTGATGGCCTGGGGGAAGAAGCTGTCATGGAACCGGCTGGTTCTAGACTTTATGCTTCTGTACCTCCTGCCACTCAGTAGCTGTGAGAACAGACAGTAGCTTGGGTGGGTGGAGTCTTTTCGGATCCTCCTGGTCTTCCTCAGGCAGCGGCTGGTGTATAAGTTTAGGAGTTTTGGGAGTTGAACTCCGGTGATGTGCTGGGCTGTTCGCACCACCCTCTGCAGCGCTTTCCTCTCGGTGGCAGTGCAGTTCCTGTACCAGCTGGTGATGGACCCTGTTAGCACACTCTCCACAGCACCTGTGTAGAATGTTCTGAGGCTATGTGGGTTCATCGCAAACCTCCTCAGCTGTCTGAGGTAGAAGAGGCACTGCTGTGCTTTTTTTTTCACCACCTGTGTGGTGTGTTCAGTCCATGTCAGGTCCTCTGTGATGTGAACACCCAGGAACTTGAAACTGCTGACTCATTCAACTGTGGGATGAGAGAGAAAGGAGATGACAGAGCAACCTAAACTAAACAAACTGTGGCATCAATATAAAATTATATAAAAGTATTTAAACGCATCAGACGCACGTCCTACTACAAACCAATCAGTGTCGAGTGTAGGAAGATGCACACCATGTAAGTGATGATGACAGCGCCTGGGCGAGTCATAATAAAAGTCTGGTGTGCTTGCAAAAATGCAGTGTGAAAACAAACTAAACCGGACCAAATATATACAAAGTAACAAACACACAAACCTTGGTTCGGACCATGGTCTGGATTTTCAGGTGTGAAAACACCCTAAGAGAGAGGTTATTTTCCTGGCACCAGTGAGTCAGGGAGCTGACTTCCTCTCTGTAGGCTTCCTTCTTGTTGTTGTTGTTGATCAGGCCCACGATCGTTGTCATCTGCATATTTTATGATGACGTTGGAGCTGTGTCTGACTGTGCAGTCATGAGTGTACAGGGAGTATAGGAGAGGGCTGAGTACACACCCCTGAGGAGCACCAGTGTTAATGGTCAGTGTGGATGAGGTGATGTTGTCTATTTGACCACCTGGAATTGGCCCGTTAGGAAGTTCAGGATCCAACTGCACAAGTAGCTGCTCAGCCCGAGATCTCGCAACTTAATGTCAAGCTTTGAGGGGTCGATGGTGTTGAAGGCTATATTCCACGACAAGCAGTCTTATATATGTGTCCTTTTTTCCAGGTGACAGAGAGGGTAGTGTGTAGTGACAGGGCTATTGCGTCATCAGTGGACCTGTTCTGTCTGTAGGCGAACTGAAGAGGATCCAGGTTGGCAGGTAGTGACATGCAGATGAAGTCTCTGACCAGCTTCTCAAAGCACTTGCTTATGATGGAGGTCAGAGCAAATGGACGCCAATCATTTAAGGTGGTCACTTTGGCAGACTTTGAGACTGACACAATGGTGGCCAGTTTGAAACATGCGGATACTATTGATAGGGAGAGGTTGAAGTTATCTGTGAACACACCTGCTAGCTGATGTGCGCACATCTTGAGAACACGACCGGGAATGGCATCTGGACCAGCTGCCTTGCGTAGGTTCACACGCTGGAACGCTCTGCACACATCAGCCACAGAGACAAAGGTGTAGCTTGACTCTGCGCTAGCAGGAGCACTTACTGGGGGTGCAGAGTGATCAGTCTCAAATCAAGCATAGAATTAATTTAGCTCACTTGGGAGGACAGCACTGATTTTATCCCCAGAGTGATTTTTTTCTTAATGTCATTTATTGTGTTCAGCCCCTGCCACAGGCTTCTAGTGTTGGTGATGTTGAACTGAGATTCCAGCGTTTACTGGGAGAACATAGCTGGTGTGTTTATACTCTTCGATATTGCCAGATTTAAAGGCATCTGTGCATGCATGCAGAGCCGCTCTGACTTCACAGTTCAGCCATGGCTTCTGATTGGGATAGACTCTCACTGTTTTTGTGGGCACATGTGAGGTAGATGGATGGATAAAAAAGATGAACAATTCCTTTTAAAGCAGTTGGGAGGTTTTTGGGGCTTGAAAATTAATATGTATGTACAATTTTACATTAAATATTTGTTTGTTGGTTTTCATTATGTTTGGTCTCTTTTGGTGTTCTTCAGGGCACCCAGAGTCTCAACCCTCATAATGATTACTGCCAGCATTTTGTGGACACTGGCCATCGACCACAGAACTTCATCAGGGATGTGGGTGAGTCTCTGATTTGATTATTATTTTCCTCAGGACTTTATTAACTAAATAGGGTTTAGGGATGCATCCCTATCCTTGGGGCTGTATGAGTCAGACTGTGAATGGAAGAGTAGTGGTAGTGAATTGTCATCTATGTTAATTTTGCTTAGTCTAACCTGCAGTAATTATTTAAATCACAGTATGCTTTTGTTGAGTACATAGTGTGTCTCATCAGTATTTAAAGAACAGGGACCAACTGCATGTTTTATAACTCTGAGCTTAATTAGACCAATTTAACTGGTCTTATCTGTGAAAGGTTAATAAAAATGTTTATGCTCATGGGCTCTAATCAAATAAAGTGTATGTATTACAGGGGTGCACACACTTTTTCAGCCTGCGAGCTGAATCTAATGATCTATCTAATGACCAAGTCAAAATGATCTACCTAAAATAGAAATGCAAAACATATATTTATTTATAAATATACTGACAATTTATGTGTACAGTGTATGCTGGTGTACCTTGAATAACTACATGAACCCATATTGCACAATACAAATATTTATTTATATACAAAACGTAAAGATAAAATCCATCTAGTAAAACTGAACCAGTAATCTATCTAGTAATCTAAGTCGAGCGTCCGACTTTTTCACACACGTGGGGACATTATGTATGTGAAATAAACTAATCTCGGGTACTCGTATTTGTAAAAATAATTGGAAAGTGTCTATTCTGGTCAATTTAACCAGATTAATTCGAGTCTCAATATTTTGTACGTCAACCAGGGACAAGAAATTTATGACTACTCTGTGTGATACATGAGTTGTTTTCGTATGACACTAAATTTATTAATGACGTCCAATCTGATTCGTTTTAATTGTATCTACTGTTAAG
>BRDA01050824.1:0-11480 GCA_036984385.1 Crenuchus spilurus
TATATATATATATATATATATATATATATATATATATATATATATATATATATATATATACCAGCACCACACACTACCATGACACGACAATGTCACTGTCAATGCTGTGCTGAAAATGAACCACCATAATAATATCTGGACACAACCAGCCCTGTGGTCAGATACTGACCAGTGATGAAATGAGTAGAGAGCAGACTGATAAAACAGGAGCTACATTCTGTAGTTGTACAGTGCTATATTGAACATTTTTCACAATGCTTTTTGATTTTTACTTTTATTGTTTAATGCTCTTTGTAGAAATTCTGAGAAAAACTGAAAAGGAATATGAGGTTACCACACATCTGATATAACTATCAAAATTATTTCTGCTAGTAAATAATTCAAATGAACAGCATTTCATTTTCCCCATTAATGTGAGACTTTGAACAAAATACAAAGAGGAAAAAATAAAGTTATTTGTCAGATGTGTTACAACAACTCTCTATCATTAAAAGACAAATATTTGAATATTTATCTAAATCAGACTGTGTCACAATCACACCAAACTCACACACAACTTGTGTGAATATTTTGGTCCCACTTGTTAATGATGTTTAGACTTTTTTCTCTCTTAGCATGAATTGCATCATGCTCTCAGTGACATGTGTGTTGCATCATGGGAGATAGGGGACCATACAGTCATCGACTGCTCTTACAACAGCTCTGTGTTCACTGCAGGACGTCAGCATTTCTCCACATGTCAATCTACAAGGTGTCTGTTGGTAAATTAGTTATTTTTGTATTTTTAATTCAGATGCATCATTTATTTAAACACTTACTCTGTAAATAGACCAATCAGCAGATCAGCCACAACATTACTAACACACACACAGCTTGTCTAGTCCTTACCACCACTAGAATTCAACTAAACATGAAGCTGCTGGCACCATGTCATGTGTGTGCTGGGGAGGGGGGCATTGAGCTGTGTAGAAGTGGAACTCTGTTCCATTCAGTACTTTGAGGATGACTTTTGAAAAACATGTAATTTCTGACTGTTTTGAGATTCTAAAGATTCTACTTCAAACAAACCCTGTGCTATATCTTCAGTTACAATAAGTATTGATTATTCCCTGGTTTGGAATGAACTTGGCTGGCAAATGCCATGTGACAGGGTTTACTGCATGTATAAATAAGTGAGCACACCAGTTAGTTGTATCAGAATGTAAAACCATCATCATGGACAAAGGACGTGATGTGACTGACGTCCAAAATTACATGATAATAAAGTACCAGGTGAAGCATGGTGGTGGCAGCATCTCAGAAACCACTAATTTTGTGGATGTTTTAGAGCTGCTGTAGTGAAGATGTACTGAGAATGGAGTTATTGTATACTGTACTGAGTGTTTCCCAAAAGAATAACAGTGCTGCCCCACAGGCCATTGATGCCAGAGGGGAACAACAACTCCAGTGAGAGGTACGGAGCAATCAACACTCCACAGTGAACCAGGTAACCCCTATAATAAACAGGATAGTGTCAGGGATTACCCTTCAGTGACATCAGTGACATAATGGGCCAAGTTCTATTTGTAGTCATAATGTTCAGATATGCCTGTATTTGATGTAGTTGATGCTGTATAACTAAGACTGGACTGTTAAGGGGTTAAACACCTGACAGTGAAGCCACATAATTCAACCAAAAGCAAAGGTGTCCAGCCACAAATGTCCAGGATGGTGGCGCTTTGTGTTTGGATCACGTCTGTTGTAGCTTGTTGGGCTTTCAATGTGGAACAATCAGATGCTTTTCAATTACTTTAGCTGGCAAAGCAGGCCAAAGTGAAAAATGCTTTTATTATTTGTGAGCAAATTGCACAAGGCTTTCGTCTTGAACTATCGAGCCATTAGCCGTGACATCACATCATTAAGGCAGAGCTAGCCGAGCGCAGATAAATAAGATGCAATGGATCTCTGCTTCTGGCCCTCTCTTAGCTGAAATATAAATTAAACAGCATGGTTGCTCTCCTCAGTGGGAGCCAGTAATACTACAAGCCTGTGCAGAGCGGTGCATTTCAAACTAAATAATATTTCTAGCCTTAAGCATATTTTCTCGGCTGTGTGAGTGATGCTCAGGGCTCCATCTCTCCCGGCGCTGCCTGGAGTTGAAGCTGGACCGGCTTTTATTCCTTCATTACCATCACTATTAGAGATGTAATGTGTGATATAACACTGCTGATACATCTGAGGGTTTATTTGGCCAAAGATAATAAATGAACGGTGTGGAGAGGATATCCCCATGCTGCTGCCGGTGCTTATAGCCATGCTTCCAAGGTTTGATGTCAGTGCAATTCTGCATAATTAGAGAAATGTCTATTACTGTTAAAATGATCAAAGTTTTCTAAAATCGCTGCAGACATTTTCTTCACATATTAGCATATCAGTGGGAGCAATTAATGAACAAACTTCCCACTTACCAGAGGATGCAACTCATTTTTTTGTCAGATATGGCCATGGGGGTGCTAATTAACATGGCACACTGTATCCAGATGTACTTACCATCTTTGACACCAAAGTCTTCAATAGCACATTTTAACAGCATGTACAAAAAAGTATTTACCTGAAGAGAAATACACTGTTTATAGTCTACTCCGGGCAAATAAACATGACAACACATCTCTGACCTTGACCTGACCACATCATCAGTGAAATGCCATGTACTGTGAAATATATCACTCCAAAATCTGAATAACTTGCAATTCATCAATATGTTACTAAATGCTCCAAAAATATCAAATATAAGTTTCCTAAAAGAAAACAATTATAGGTCGCATAATAATAGTAATAGTTATGTAAAAAAAAATGTGTGAAATTTTCACCAACATTCAAATCACTTACAATAAATTATGAAATGTAATATTTTATGAATTTTAGAATGTACCGCTGCAGGCTAAATTAATGTACAGAGGCAGATACATGCATGAATCTGGATTAGTACGTGAAAACAAACTGCATACAAAGTACAAAAACACAAAAAGACAAACGGTCATACAGAAATGGCACAGAGCTATAACTATAAGATGAGGAACTACGGAGACACACAATGAGAATCACATAATAACACCAAATGACTGATGCTAGACAGGGAAACAGAAGGGCAAGACAATGAGACATGGGGGCTGGGAACAAGTGCAAATACTGACAAGGTAGGCGTGGCTTTGGCAGAACAAAGGCAGAGAAATTAACATAAACAGAGGAGCACACAGACATGAAATTGAAACACAAATGTGGATTTACTTATAATTATTTAGAAACAAAAGTTTGTCTTGGAATTTCAACATTTTTCATTTGACCACATCTGTCTTTAATTATGATTTCTCAAAAGTAATGACATACACTAAGACAAATTATTAAAAAATCATACATTGTGATTTCTGGATTTTTTCTTTTAGATTATGTCTCTCACAGTGGACATGCACGTAAGATTAAAATTTCAGATGACTCCATGATTTCTAAGTGGGAGAACTTGCAAATTTGCAGGGTGTTCAAATATTTATTTTCCTCATTGTATTTTTAAAACTTACATAATACATCATTCTCAACAAAAATCATCTTCGTCATCAGTTTATCTTGATTTAATAAACTGATTCAATTCAAATGAAACTTTTCAATGTGTCATGAACTGTGGTTAGTTAATACAATCCACACTTAACCAAGATTCCATTCAATTTGGATTATTTATACAATTATGATATGGATCATAAAATTCCAGATTTTATATTTCACTGGAATTGTATTCAAATATAGTTCAGTTGGAAAAATTATTTTAAGTCTGGTGATTGTGCTGCCACCATCTTATTGTTTTTTTTTTCAGAGGTCGTTCTGGCAGAGCTTGGACTTATGTTTTGGGTGATTACTTGGGCGGCATGGTGGCTTAGCGGTTAGCACGTTCGCCTCTCAGCGCTGAGGTCTTGGGTTTGAGTCCACATCTGAGTGGAGTTTCCATGTTCTCCCCGTGTCTGCGTGGGTTTCCTCTGGGGACTGGTGGATTGGATACTCTAAAAAAAATTACCCTGTGTGTATGAATGTGTATGTCTGTGTATGAATGTGTGTATGTATGTATGCCCAGATATGCTTGGCACTCTGTCCTGGGTGATTCTCCCTAGTGCTCGATGCAGTCCTCCAGGTGGACGGTCGCTTCCGGTTGAGAGTACGCTCTCTGGAGTGTGTGTATATGAAGTGTGTCGATTGTAAAGCGTCCTTGGGTGTATAGAAAGGCGCCATATAAGTGTAATGTGTATGTATGTATGTATGTATTACCTTACTGTAGATTGAACCCATGACCACTAGGCACATACCTGAGGGTATTGCATGGCACTGCAGAACGCTGTGGAAGCCGTGGTGGCTCAGATAATTAGTAGCACCAGCTATCAAGGATTGATCTACGTCCATTACCGCAGAACAACTTTCACATGTTAACTCATTTTGTGTTCCCTGACAAAATCAATTGTGTATAATTCTGTAATGTAAATTAATGTTGTTTTGGGTAACCTTGCTGTTTTAAAACCTCACTTGTCTTTGTATTTCAATATATTAATTCCACTTGAATGACTTGAATAATGGGGTGTTCTAAAAATTTTGACTAGTATTGTGTATATTAAATTATATGTTACTACATTTTGAAACATATTTCACCACAATTTTTTTAGGAAAATATTCAATATGATTTTTTTTTAAATTTTCAACATTTGAAATATTATCATTATTCAGTTTAATTCAGATTCTTTTGGGAACATTTCAAGAAATGTAAATCTTTAAAAAAAAAAAACAGTTGACTTTATTGTAACACATTTCTGATTTATAGCTATAAAAAAAATAAGTTTACACAATCTATGGAACAATGATAATCAAAACAGTACATACATTAGACAGATGCTGGAATTCTCGACTATTATTTTGATATTGTTTTGGACAAAAAATGAATGCATACATAATTACATTTAATCCTTGTTCATTATAATTGATTCTAAAGTTTCAGAAATTATGCAGTTAAATTGTTACCTTCAGATCAACACATTATGATGGATTTCTCCTCCTCTGCTACATGCTGCACCAGATTTTGTATAGCAGTAAAAGTCTCTTCTGTTGATTTGCAGTGCAGAGCGACTGTTTGGTCTGATTGTGGGGAAGAACGGAGGGTCAGCTGGTTTGAAAGTGATTGGCCACCCCAGGCTGCCAAACACAGGCACTTCACTACACACTCTCGCTAACTTTAAAACTCCACTCAGGTACACTTATCTGTGTGTGTGTGTGTGTGTATACACTGCTTCACTTTTCTGAAAAAGAAAAGTAAATAACTCACTGGAGCTGCCCACTCAAAGCACGTTGCTATTGGACAAGCTGAAAAAAAAAGGTTTTAATGAATTCACTGCTACATTATGAAGTGGCACAGCAGCAGCAGTGGAACGGTCACTCAGGTCATGGCCTGACCCTTTTTTACACATTACACAAACAGCTTACTGTATAAAATCCATATATGTCCTGCACATATATGCTGTAAATATGAATTTTATTACCATATCTATTCTATTACGTACATGAAAACAGAAATTTTAACGACTGTACAGGCCTCCTGATTAAATGCCAAGCTACACTATATGGACTAAAGTAACATTACCATATTTTAGATCTTACTTTCAGTTCATTGTGTTAAATTCAGTAAATAAAGTGTACGTTAGTGTGCAGGAGTTTGTTTAATTCAGAATAGCATTAAAACCAGTGGTGCATAACCCTGTATCTGTTTCTCTGCTTAATATCTGTGTTAAATATGTAGCATATTATATAATTTTCCTGCAAAAACAGAAAAACAATTAACAGAAACAAACAAGAGCTTGTTTAAGCATCTGCCCTTTGACTTTTATTAGCATTTGTAGTATGTATCAATGACTTTTCTATACTCTGTACCTTTTATACAAAAGTCTATTTATACAAAATACTTTTCTCAGCACAAATCATAAATTCTTTTTTTCATGTTATTGACTATATGATGCAGATACAATAGATAAAATATGTTATATATAAATATATGAGTATTTATTTAAATTATCTTTAGAGACCAATTTTATATAATATTATAAGAATATATATGCATTTGAGTGGATTTATTTTGTAAAAATAAGCCTAACTTGATCACAAGCACAGTATATGGCCTTTCTTTCTGGCTTGCCAAAGGCCTTATTGATTTTTTTTGTTCCATCCTGGTCATTAGTAACATGAGGGCACTTCAGTGACCATAAAGGTTAGCAGTCAAACAACTACAGAAGGGCGTCCTACTATGCAGCTTTGAAATATTCATAGGAATTGTATTTCTCCAGCTTTCCAGGGTACGCTTACTGCCATCAGGACCATCTGACCAGAAACCTGGAACAATCATTTCAGCCACATAACAATAAGCTCAATGAGAAAGTCATTTCATAGGTCAGTGACTGGCTCTTTGTTGGTTCTGCGTTTGTCTGTAGGGCTGAATGGAGAGTTCGATTTCCTGGATGTTGTAAAGGTATCTCCTCCAGCCTTTATGTTTATATTTGCAGGATGAAGATATTTGGAAATTTGAAATACAATATATATAATATAATCTACTGTTAGGAGTTTCCATGTTCTCCCCGTGTCTGCGTGGGTTTCCTCCGGGGTCTCCGGTTTCCTCCCACAATCCAAAAACATGGAGGTCAGGTGAATTGGGTACTCTAAAGAAATTGTCCGTGGGTGTGTCTGTGTGTGTGTGTGTGTCACCCAGCGATGGACTGGCGCCCTGTCCTGGGCTTAGTTGAATGGTGTAATGCCCTGCCCTGCGCCCAGTGAGGGGGTGGGGGACTAACCGCGACCCTAATAAGGATTAAGCGGGTGTGATAATGAATGAATGAATGAATGAATCTACTGTTATTACTGTTCACTTATAGTACATTAAAATAACTAAAAGAATGACCGTGATTCTTGTTTCTGTTGCAGCTTTAGCGATATACAGTGGTATGAAAACATCTTGAAATTATAAAAAAATTATATTTTTATAATTTAAATTTTTAAAATTTTTAATATATATAATGTCATATTTTATATTCATTACACTTAAGGTAGCACATTTGTTTTGATTTAATGTTGATGGTTTATAATCCATGAAATATTATTAGAATATATTAGAATTTTTAATATGCAGTTTCCAAGCTGTCTGAAGTCCAATGTGCAGTTTCTGCAGTCTGTGATGGTTTGAGGTCTCATGTCATCTGCTGGTGTTCCTCCACTGTGTTTAATCCAAGGTCAACAACTACCATAAGCCATATTGGTAACATTAAAATGAAAAAAATATACTTGAAATAGGTCACTTAATATAAAATCATATATATATATATATATATATATATATATATATATATATATATATATATATATATATATATATATATATATAAAATCAGTTTGTGATTCTGAAATACAACAGCGCTATTCTGTACAGCTAATCACAGACTAAATACCAGAGCCATTCAGACCTCCTGCATTTCCACTTTCTTTCATCATTAGGAACAACACCCTGTGTGAAAGGTACAGAGGTTCAGGCTTAATATGGAAGTCTTAATATTTAATAGATCCTCACTGTTTCTCAAGCTGTGGGGGCAAGCACAGATTCTGCGATTGCAGTGATGTCTTTGAGCAATGGCAGACGGGGCCCCAGAAGAGGCATTGGCCAGGCGGGGAAGCTCTAGGCAGGATGGAGGCTTCCTTTCAAACTGAAATATTAATTTTGAATCACAGAAAAGCTTGGCGAGGACCTGCTGTCTTCGTATTCGAGCTGCGGAAGCCAAACAGAATTAGTTAAACTTATGCGGTAAATTGAAATGGGGGCAGTCTTCAAGATGGAGAAGTGAACCGTATTCTGGTTGAGCAACAGCTGGAGATGTTTTATTTATCTGCAGTGGAGGAACAGCATCGCATTCTGGTTTGTGGTCACACTAGTGGTCCTCTCCAAGCCTCCCTGGTAAGTTTACACTCTGAAAAATAAGGGTGCTGAAATGGCCTCCTTTGAAATGATGACATAGAAGAACCACCTCTGGTTCCCTCGAGGGATTTTCAGTGAATGATTTGGTAAAGAAAATGTCTTACATAGTCTGGATCTGCAGGCTGCTCCAACATCTCCTCCTCACATTTAGAGCTTCATCATTTTCTTCTTGTCTAAGATTCACACACAAGGTGAGGAGGCATATGAAAGCTGAAACGCTCTTTTCTTTTTTGAGCTGCTAAGGAAAGATTCATGTTCAGATAAACCATGTTATATATCTTCAGTTACAATAAGTATTGATTTATACTGATTGTTTGAGTCCAAAACAAATAGACCTGAGCATTCAGTTTCTGTTTTTCTGAATGGTGCCCTCTTGTGGTACAAATCAGACATACATAATGTCCCTTTAGTGCTGTGCAGGCTGAAACCAATGATTTCTTGAACTAAAAATCTAAAAGCTGTTACAAATATAATACAATAATGTTCAGCAGCAAATGTAATCCTTTGTTTTTGTATAACAAAACATAAAACACATTTTCGGTGTATACATGTATATAGTCCATATATGTAAATGTGTATATGTGTAATGTAGTTGCTGTGCAAAAGCACTAAGATTTGTACTTGCAGATTTAAGATGGAACAATCAACCTCAACATAATGTAAGCTTGTAGTTTTTTCCCCCTAGAACCATACTTCCAAGCTAAAATCCTTTTTTTTTCAGAGAGTTTATCCTGCTTTTTTGGAGTATCTGTCTCTATTGTCCAGGCAAGAGTTTTTACTAGATTTTGGAACATTTCTGGGAGAATTTGATTGCATTCAGTGACAAGAGAGTTGGAAAGGTCACGATGTTGGATGATCATCACCACCTCATCAACAACTCCACCAACTCATCCCAAATGTACAGTACTGGATGGAGCAGAGAACAGAGATCTACAGCTCAATGCTAGGGGGCTTTATGCCCCTCTAATCCACACCTGGCATTAGACATGATGCCCACATATTCAGGTTTAGTCCTTTTCTATTGGCAGTACTTCTCTACAGTGTCTAGACAAGCTATGTGTGTATATTTCTACATCTGTTTCAACTTAAATTAGATGAAGGCATTCATTGGAAGGGGTGTCCACAAACATTTGGCCATATAGTGTATGTTTGAGAGCTTTGCAGGAAGCAGAATAAATGGAGAGCTGCAGACAGAAATCATCAACAGTTCATAAGCACTCAGATGCTCAAAGTCCACTCCAGCAACTCTCGGTCAATAGTGCCAAGAGCTCTTGGAGTGTGCAAGTACTGAAATTGAAATTCCTGCTGGAAGACAGAGTAAAGTGAAGATAGCAAAGATAACTGATTGAATAATGTGCTCTATATACCCTCACTGCCATCAAAAGCGTGTATCTAAATTTTTACACATTTTATTTTTATTCAAAGCTGATTTTTACATTGGGTGAACATTTAATGACTGGGTCAAATTGAAATGCTACGTGGAGTAGAATTTCTTTTCAGTAACACACTAAAAGTTGAGAACAGTTTGTCTTCTGTAAACTTACTGTAACATAACATGTTTATTGACAGCAACAATACATGAACTTTTAGGTCTCCCTACTGGACTCTTTTGGAAGTACACTCAGTGAAAAACTACAAAGGGTTAATCCAATATGGCGTCCTAGTTATAGTAATACTTGAACTGTTTGAGTAGTCAGAGATCCTTCATAAGAAATCAGCCTCATCTCTATGGTCTGTCATCACATATTGTTAGTTTTTGTTTGACCAATTTGATTGGATTTATCCAATCATCTACATCATCAGTGACTTTTGTTAGTATTTTGTAGTGATGGCCAAATGTAGCTTCATGAAACCTAGAAGCTTTCCATCCAACTGGCTGCAAAAAAGGTTTTAAAAAAAATTAATAAATTCTTGAGGCTTCATTTGCACACAAACCCCCCTGCTGATCAAAACCTTTACTGTCATTAAACTCTCTGGAGTCTGTGCTCCCACTGGTGGGATAAAACTGAAATTCAGCAAAAACACTTACACAACTTTGCAAGGTTTTTTGCTAGAAATGAGAGAAGCACAAGTCAGAGCGCATTCCCTTGGTGTTCCGCCAATTCACACAATCTCCCATTATGATCATATGATAAGATGGTAATTTGTCACATCCCAATGGAGGATTAGTGGCTAAGAAATGTGTGAAAAGGCTCATTTGATTTCTATAAACAAAGAGTGCTCACCTTAACAAAGACCTCTCACCTGAGTGATCACACCTATCTCATGAATATACAACGTATTTAGAAAGTCTAAATTTAGAGCAGATTTAATCAAAATATAGATCTATGACACTCGTATTGTTTTGACAGTGTTGATGCTGAGTTTGTGCTGAACAAAAGCCTGTGTAACACTTTGGGTGATGAGTGTAATTTGTAAAAAGTCAAGGCATGTCAGACTACATTACAGTGTCTGAAAACTCCCTCCAAGAAAATAAAACACCATAAATTGATTTTGTGTAATTTGTAATTTGATTCATTCATTTTGTCTGTTGTTAAAGTGTGTGTAATGGTAAAGAGGTCTGTTAATGTCAAAAACTTAGCCTGATTTCAGACAATATTTAATTAAATCCAACAGGACTTGAGATACAGTATTTATGTTAAAACTGTTGCAGTGAAATGGCAGCGATTGTGTTTATGAATACTGGGGTGATGGTGACTTCATTCATTTTTATTAGGAAACAATATTCAACATGAACACTAACACTAGTGTTAACACTAGCACTAATATTTTTGCGGGGATCCATTGTATTTCATGTGTTTATTAAAATTACGCCAACACTCAAACCACTTCAGACGTCTTGAGTGACATCACTCACCCTTAAAGATCCGAGCCTCGATACAAGCTTTATAAAACACTTCCTGGATTTCTCGAGACATGCTCTGAAGCCTTGCACAGTACGACTCATGAATAGTATTTTGATTTATTATCTTTTTTAAACTGTTTACTTGTCCTGAGTTGCTGTATTCAAAATTGCCATTCAGAAATGTCATTGATCTACATTATTAAAGTGATTGTTACCATTAACACAATTTTGCTGTGTAAAGTATATACTGTATATATAATTAGAAACCTTCCATCCATCCTTGGAGGTTTTTACTATCTAAATCTTCATGCTGTTGACATCAGAAAAAGTTTAGACTATGTTGTGTGCTATGTTGGTAAAACTTAATTTGGACAGTTAATTTCTGATACTTTATAGAACCTCAACTTGCATTTAATTTACATTAATGAGTTACATTGATCTACTAGTCTGCTATCAGTTACTCAGTTAACAAGATATATATATATATCTTATATATCATATATCTATCTATGTATCTATCTATCTATCTGTATATATATATAAGATATAAGATATATATATATATATATATATATATATATATATATATATATATATATATATATATATATATATATA
>BRDA01050831.1:0-19720 GCA_036984385.1 Crenuchus spilurus
TAGAAACAAAGCTAAACATACACCGGAAACCTTAAATGGTCCACTTTTCAAAAATATATATCTTGAATATGTTTTAGATATTTGTTAGAGAAGCATAAATAAGCAGAGAGCACATTTTTCACCGCGAGTCAGAGTGCGGTGCTTTTTTCCACCCTCTCACACTGTTATTCATATGATAACAACATGGTAACTCCGGACATTCCATTGGAGGATTAGCAGCATGGAGTGTGTGAGGACTCCCATCAAATCAAGAGCTCACACATTGAGTGTTCATATCTGTCACATGAATATTCTAATGTAGGGTTAGTGATTGAGTAAAAGACAGTGTCAATTCACATTAAGCTTTAGAAATAAAACCTCATGCAATTTCTAAAAACTGTAATGAGCAGTGTGTAGACAAGACCTCTGTTTATTCAGTTCTGAGCTCAAATGTCTTGACTAGAAATGTTTAGAGTGTGTTTTTCACAATATATCAGCACATCTGAAAATAGGTTTTTGTAATACAGTGGTAACCCTACTAGTTTAATCCGTGCAGGAGCCGAGCTCGTTAGCTGGTTTGCTCTTTAGCTGGATGCATTTTCCCCATAAGAATACATGTAAAACTGATTAATCCCTGTCAGCCGGCCAATATACAGTATACTTTAATATGTAAATAATGGTGTTTATATGTTTTTTTTTTTTATAAACGAGACAACGACGGCGCTCGTGTAGGCTGGCTGCTAAGGAGAGGGAGACCAACGGTGCTCATGTAGGCTGGCGGCTAAGGAGGAGAGGAGGACGGGCGTACGTGTATGGCATGGTTACACTTATCATATGAAAAGTAAAAGTAAAATTTATCTAACTTTCTTGTTCACTACCTTTTGCTGTCTTTGCATCGCTTTCACTAGCACTTTCACTTTCACTGGACAGCGGTCAAAGGTATTGACTGACCTCTTCTTCTACGGTAGCATCTAGGGGATTGGCATACTTGAACTCATTTACGCTACTCGTTACTTGGAATTTTATTCATTACCTGGAACAAAAATATTCAGAGATCTCGACTCGTTACCTGGAATACTCGTTAGTGGGGATACTTGTAAGTAGGGGTACCACTGTATATATTAAAGGCATAAGAGGACTACTGAGTCCTCACAAGTCCTGTTCTAACCTAAAGAAGCTAAATTCATACAGAGAAATGTCTTATTTGATTGACTGATTGATTTGTAGTTGAGCCTTTCATTTAAAGCTATAAGCACCAGCGTGTTTGGTCCATCAGCTGCTGCACTTCATCCTTCATCTCTGTTACAGACATTGGATGAGATTATAAAAATCTATTTAAAGTGAAACAGCCCTGATCCTTTTTTAAAATGAAGGTCGTGGACAAACAGATGCAAATGGACTTTGCAGAGCTTTAGTAAACAGAGTGAATAAATACTCATATTTTTACATGGCGTCATGGACCTCCGTCTTGGGAACAAATGTAAGCCCACTGCCTGCAGTTTGGAGACAAGTATTAACAAGCACACATGGCTTTATAGAGGGATGTTGTTTAGGAAATGTATTTTTGCTCCACTTGGGAGCAAACACAAGACACAGCAGGCCCTGTTTCTAAAAAAACGAAGAGCTAGCAGACGAAAAGAAAATATTAAAAAAGCTAAAGACGATGCTGAGGTCACACGAGTTAAGCTTCACCCCATTTCTCACCTGGTGCTAAACACCTGCAATGAATATGTTCTTTAAACTTCATGGTAATACATAGAAATATTAAATTCTGATCATACAGTCATTTTATTTGGCCTCTAAAACCAAGAAACATAACACTGGGTTTATATTTACTTTCGTTTTGAAAGCTAACAAATGAACTGAAAGCAGGAGTTATAGTAAACTTATTTAATGGAGCCTAAAATGCATCAAATATTAAGTCAGTCCAAAATCTGAAGTCAACTTACTGCACTACTTTTTTTTGTTAATTCAACTTGAGGTTCACCAGCTCAACTTTAAATAAACAGGATGTCCTATTTGCTTCTTTACTTTAACACTAATGAAGATCTAGTGCTGAAATTGTAATTAAATACGGGTACCTCAGTCTGTGTGAAAAAGGCTGACATGTATGATTACAGTGCAGGTAGATGGGTGTTCATGTCTGGTTGCTAATATCTGCAGCTGTAGGAGTGGAGGCCGGCGCCCGTCCAGCCAGAAGTGTTGTATAATGTATCAGTGCACAGTACAGGAGGAAGTGTTCATGGTTTGTTCATGGTTTGAACTTTGGGGTTTAATCACTTTTGGGAGGCTCTGACCTGCCAAAGCACGGACTCTGCAAGACCTCTGAAGACCTCTGCCATTATATCTGGCACTAAAACATTAGCAGCAGATCTTTAAGTTATGTAAGTTGGGAGGTGGAGCCATTGCAGGTCAGATTTGTTGGACCAGCACATATACAGATGTCTATTTAAACTGAAATCTGTAGAATCTGGAGGCCACTGTCAGTAGGTATTGACCACTGCCTGACCACACAAGCCTTGCCATCTTATTGTTAGTTGTCTGACCATATCAGTTTGGCCTTTGTCAAAGTCACTCAGATTTTTATCTGCCCATTTCATCAGTACATCAACTATAAGAACCGACATTTACCATCTGATATATCCCAAACAGTGACATGAGCCATTGTTACAAGATAATCAACACTATTTACTTCATCCAGTTGTTCATCATGCTTTCTCTATAAATTCTATAGATTATGATACAAACTTAATCTACAATGTTACATTTTCTCTGACACCCTCTAGTGGCTGGATGCAGATGTAAACCCCACCCACAAACGTTTTATTGAATGTGAGCTACAACAAGCTTTCCTCATTCAGTTATTTTGTAAGTATAACTAATTAACCCCCCCAGTATTTTTTGTTTATCATAAATATGTTTTATAAACGTTATAAGGGGTGTGGTGATGATGATTGACAGCTTGGCGGAGTTGATTGACAGCTAATTCTACCCATGACTTATCACAGCAGCTAACACTAGAAACAAAGCTGGGCATATTTTACATTCTGTGACTCTGCAAATGAAATTTATTCACTTTGATGTCATTGAAGAGAAGTGATGTCTTGTTCAGCAGTAAGGTATACACTTAAGGGGCGTCACCTTAACAGAGGGGGTGGAGTCTGGCTGGTAGCACTGTTTCACCTTCTGCATTTGCTCTGTTTACAATTTGCATCTAATGTGCAAAGCAATATGGCGGCTCTTTTTTTGCCATTTGGCATCACAGTGGGAGAAAACGTTAGCTGTCTAGCTCTCATATACAGTCTATGGGTTCTCCAAGGAGTCAGGGTAAGGTGTCTCATGCTGTGAATGGGTTCTGCAATGTCATCATAGTATTTAAGTGAATGAGTAATTGATGAAAGAGGTCGTGTTTGAATATTAACCTCTGAGTCTCTTTTTTTTAAACAATAAGTGCTTTGACAATAGAAAATAACACTGTATGAGCTCCAGGGTTCTCCAGAGACCCGTTCGGGGTTATTTATGATTGGAAGAATTAATCACACTTAGCGAAGGCTCCTGAAGAAGCCCTCCTTATGGAAAGCAGCTGAGAGGGTGGGTGGGGTGGGGTTGGGGATGGTGGCGCGATTCAAGACTTATTTAAATCCCCCTCGTAGATTAGAAACCGGTTTGACAAGCCTTTCACCGCTCCTGATATCTGAGGGCTTTTTATGCCACAGAGAGGGAGGTAATCCATTTGGAATTTACAAATGATTCGGAGCAGGGCTCGAGACACGCTGCGCCGGGTGTTTCCAAGGAAATATTTCCATATTACCGATAATTTGTGAACTGAAATGCAAATGAGGGCAGCATTTTAGCCATTGTGCAGACGATTGCCATATTTTCCCATTGTTGAGACTGAATCGCTCACGGCTGCTCAGCCTGAGGCTCATCAACATTTCAAGAGCAGATATTGTTATTTACGCTGGAGTAAGTATCACTGGAACGGTAAGGAAAGAAATGATGAAATATGATGTATAGCAGGAAGGAGGGCGCTTTTGTTGTACCGTGAAAATGATGCAAGCGAGTGGACAAACAAAACAGCGAGAGAAGAGAACTGCCATCTTTATTCCCCAGCACAAGTACATTCAGCTCATTTTTTTGCCGCAAAATCAGAAAGCTGAGCAAATGAAGCATAAGAATGGCGATCACGGTCCTTCCACAGCATGATGGCTTCTGCTGAAATGTCAGCACCTATGTTTAAGCCAATTAGTCCGACTAACCCCATCCAGCTCATCAACCTCATCAAGTCTTTGGCTTTTTTCTCCTAAAAAAAGAAAACTAACAAAAATTAATGGCCATCATGCTCTTCATCCTCGTTAAACTTTTGCCAATTAAGTCAGAACAGGGCCGTGGGCGCAGTCCAGTTGGATCATTGCGCTCATTAGTTTGACCATCCCAGCAAATGTGCAGATTAAGAAACGCAAACAATGCTGACATTTATGAATATTTTAGGTTAAAGGCAACAGACGAGGCGACCAAGTGGTGCCATCTTGCCCGCAGTGCTGAGCGCCCGTGAACTTTCTGGCTGTTTAACAAGGCTTTAAATGTGCCAGGCTGCTTCACACGACCCCAAATGTTGCAAGAGATGCTCTGCTGTCCATCGTCACCTTTGCTGTTCAGTACGTAGAATTGACAGACTTCTTCTTCAGATACTTCATATTGTAGCTCGATTTCATGACTACAGAGTCACTTTTCACAGGCAGCACTTATACATTTACAGAAAGTGTGTAAAGAAACATCAAATCCTGCAACATGCTCATCAGTTCAGGAATTTGTCATCTGTTAGCTCTGAAGGTTTATGTTAACATCTACATATGAACTTCAGACAACATGCAAATACTTGTTTATAAGGCAGTGAGTGTTTATAAAGCACTTATGAACCTCCACAATGATATCAAATATGTTAAAAGTGACTGATATGAACAAAAGAGACCTTAATTGTATATGTGTATATATAAGTTTGAATGAGAACATACATGTGTTGTTATTTTGTTTTTATTAAACAATAACCATATTATCATTATCATATGCTTGCTTTCTAGATAACTGATATTTTCACACTTATAATGTTGGTGTTGTTAACATTATTTTCTTATTTTTTCATAGTCCATTGTTATGTGTTGATATATATTGTGGAAAAAAATCTAAATACACACGTAATTATAAAAAAGAGACCTTAAACTAATACTATTAGTATTATAAACAACTAAGAACAATTATTAGTGTACAAAACGGATTAGTGTCAGTTCTACATACATCTGTGTAATATAACAGCACAACGGTATGTTTGTTTTTTAGTCTTAAGCTTGTTCTTTAGTGCTCAGGTAAAATATGTAAATATATTTAAATGTTATCACCTGCAGTTACTCACATAAGCTGTTTATAAATGTTTAATTATTTCTTTATAAAGGTGCTGTTCAGTGCTTTTAAGTCTCAATGTAGGTAACTTTCAAATAAAGTCTCATCAATTTTATTATAATATTCTAAACAATATTTACTCATTTGTATCAACATTGTTTTACCTGAATGTGTTTTTATTGCATATATATGTAATATATACATCATATTTATTTATATTGTTTATTTTTTCTTCATAACAGCCATCATTAATAGCCATCATACATGTCTTATGTAGACATATAGAGTGTGTTAACTGTGTATATATAGAATTATGTGTGTATATGCAGGAAACAGAAATAATAGAAAAAAGGTAAAAACATCAAAAAATGACACGTGTTTTTGTGAGCATGTGACAGAAGAGCATCACACAGTCTGAGTAAATGTGCTCTGAGCCTCCAGAACTGTGGTTTGCATATGGCAAGATGCCCTAACCCTGCATTTGCTCTCTTTTTTCCCTTCCCCCTTTTCTCTATGTGTGTGTATCTGGCTCACCTTCATCAGTCTACCCATCTCTCTCTCTCTCTCTCTCTCTCTCTCTCTCTCTCTCTCTCTCTCTCTCTCTCTCTCTCTCTCTCTCTGCCATGGTCGTGCGTTGCCATTCCGGTGTTGGTTCAGGGCTAGTTTCCTCTAACACACATTACATGCCTGGAAGCTTCTGGGACTGCCACACCACGCCAGAGTGGCCTTAAAAATGTGCTCCTTACGTAATGGCCAACTGTCTCCAGTCATTAGGGGCAGCCTTTAAAAAATACATGCTTCTGCCGACAGCTGTGCGCTCTCGACTTTGCCTGCCTTTCACAACAGATTTGCTTTAGAGACCCTACTTGGTTATATTTAACCCAGAGCAGTAAGACACACACACACTCCGGACCTTTCCCAGCTCACACACTCTTTACCCAAACACACACTCTTAGTTAGAGTGGATATTCAATACCACAGCCTGTTTTATTCAAAATGAGATTTATATTTCATGGGGTCGAATTTAGATGAAAAGCACAATGACTCTATATGTACAGACATGATTTACATGATTTAGATGTTTACAGAATCACAAAAAAAAAATATCCCCAAAATACAGTCAAATATGTTCCAGATTCATATTAAAATGTCAACAAACATTCAAATAAAAATAAAACAAAAAATTACACCATACAAAATAATCTAAAAGTGATATAAGTATAAATAATAAAATATAATACACACACACACACACACACACAAACAGATACACACACACACATGCTGGGTAATTTTTGTATGTTGCAAAAAAAAAATCTTGTATGTCATTTTTTATGTTTTTACATTTTTTTCAAATTTCTTTCTTACATTTTTGTGTAAATCCTAGCTGACCTTTTTTAAAAAGATGATTGGATAAAAATAAACTGCATTGATTATAAATAAGTTTTGTTCAGTAGTGCACACACTCTTATTAATTATTATTATTATTATTATTATTATTATTATTATTATTACAGATACTGAAGGAATGAAACACGGCTAATTCTTACGATGTTCTCTGAGCACAAAAACACACTAGTTTTTTCAGGCCCACATACAGAACGAGTCCTGTGGCTCTGTAGTGTGTGAGTGATGAACACACACTCTGACAGCCATGTCACATTCTGTAAGAATAGGGACAGCTCCGACACAGCTGCCCTGCAGACGTCCTCACTAACACACACACACACACACACACACACACACACACACACACACACACACACACACACACACACACACACACACACACATCTGTGTGCATGCATACCAGAGCCAAAAAGCATGCAGAAATATCTGTTCTGCTTAATTATTAAAATACAAACAGAGCTTATATTTGTGGCCTGTTCAACATAATTAGTAATAACTAATAAGAGTTATTACCGTCAATGTGTAATAAGTGTAAATATTATTTCTCTCTCTCTGTGTGTATATATATATATATATATATATATATATATAGTGTGTGTGTGTGTGCACTATACTATTTGAATACATATATCTATACCTACATACAATAAATATTATTTATAAATAAGTACATTTATATAAATTAATAAAAAAAAAGATTTTTTAATTTTTTTTAATGATATCCAAACTCATAAAAACTATATTTAAAATGGAAACATTATAAAACATACAGATGCCCTGTGTTTCCTGTTGTGAGACCAAACATTTGTTTTTATCCATCTTTTATTTTCTCTTTTTTCTCTCATCTTTGCTTTTTATTCTGAAACATTTTCTTTCATTTCAGACTGTGTGTCTTTCTGAGCTTTATCTCTTAGTCCTGATCGTGTAGAGCAGTGACCTCAGTGTGTAGATATGAGCTGGGTCAGTGGCAGAGGTCACTGTGGAGGGGCCTCCCGTTCCCAGGGTCAGATAATACCATCAGGCCGGGACAAAGGGAGGTGTTGGCCAGGTGGCGGCCTTGGAGCCCACCGTGTCATCTCCATTCATCAGAATGGATGCCGAAGCTTTGAGAATGTGGGGGGAGATCAATACTCTGAGCCTACTACTGCTGCCTCCACCACCTACAGCTTCTCCACCACCACCACCTCCAGCACCATACACATTACTCACATGTGTTCGCCATTTCTACAGCAGGGTGAGGAAAGACTGTACAAGTATGTCTCAGTCTCTAAAGGAGAGAGAAGGGAGGGGTGCTGGGAAACTAATGCTATTATTACTAATAATAACAGTAATAAATCATGACAGGAGTGATAAAACAAATATACACCAAGTATTAAGAAATGCAGCAAACAAGTACACCTGGAACATAATTATTGATATAATAATATAAATAAATATCACTAATGAGGGGCAGGATGCACACACAGTGAAGTTTACTAAAGAAGCTAAAGAGTTAAATTCAGTGTCTGTGCCTTATAGCCACAGACTGATTACTCACTTATTTTCTGGTTTTTAATCACATTTCTGCCAATTAAAGATTTAGCTGCAAATAAACTGTGTAATTGGAATAAGCATCCTGGTCCCAATCAAATAGAACTGAGCACTCAGTCTCTGTTCTGCTACAGAGTGCCCTCTTGTAGCACAAATATGAGTTACAAGATCTACATAAAGTCCATTCGGTGCTGTGCAGCCTGAAAAACTATTTTACATTACATTACATTGCATTTAGCGGACGCTTTTATCCAAAGCGACTTACAATAGTGGGAAAGTACAGATGTACTAGAGTTGTACTAGTATTTACTAGTACTAGTATACTAGAATTAACATTTGGATATCGAATGCTGAGTGCATATCAGTACTCATGGGAGTATTTGGGATCACTAGAGCAGGTGCTCTTTGAAGAGCTCGGTTTTTAGGAGTTTCTTGAACCCAGTGAGGGACATCTCTGCTCTAGTGGTGGTAGGTATTTCTGGAACAAAAATTTGTAAGCACGTATAATGTTATAAATTATAACACAACTTTTCTGCTTATTTGACAAGTTCTTTTAGAGAAACAATCTACATTTTTATTTATTTATTTAATGTAGTTTCAGTATTTATAAAAACAACAAAATAGTAACATTTGTTCATGCAGGTCTAGAAAATCTTAAGAACTTTCCTGTTATTATTAAAAGTTGTAGAAAATGTACAATATTTTATTGAAGATATGATTTTAAAGATTTTTAATATCTATATATTTTTCCAATATTTTGAATGAGCACATAACAATAAAAATAAATTTCATTACTTGTAAAAAAAGTGCTTGATTGCCTCAATTTATGCCATTTTATTGAATTGATGTATTTTATGTCATTATAATTTTTATATTATTGTTGCAACAAAAAACTAATAAAATGAAAAAAGTGCTTTTTATTTACAGAGGCCTTTAATTATGCTTCAGAATGACAAATATTAGTTCTTTCACTGGACAAATCTGAGGCCATGCTGTCTTGTGCTGTTGTTACACCTCCTGTCCTATGTTAGTGACTGACTGCAACAACACCGTGGACGCATTGTCATGCTAAGGAGGCCCTGAGCGCTTGAAAGTGGCGTCTAATTACGGCTGAGGGGTCTCAATAGCAGTATAATTACAGAACAACTCCCTGGTGCAAAGCGCTTGTTGGTTGTGAGCTCGCAGGGAGTTTTATGGCGACTGGGGTCGTACCACTATTACCCCGACGAGCAACAATAGAGCGGACAACAATAGAGGGCCTATTATTTAGCTTGTATGTTTGAGTAGGCCGGCAAGCACTCTCTCTCCCCGAGTCCTCAGTGAGGGGAAGTGAGGCGTACTGCTCACAAAGGTTCCGGGCCTGGTCAGGATAAAGGGGGCTTGGCTGGTTAATCACTGGCCTTAAACTACAGGAAGTTGCCTATTCTCAGAGCCCCCTCAGGCAGCACAAGCAAACCTTTAATCAATGCAGTGATGAGCCCAGTCTGGTGCCGGGAGATGGGCTGGAAACACTCGGTTACTACTGAAAAGAGAAAACGTCCAATCAAAAACAAGACCCGGATGAAACCTCACTGGAAGAGTTTGTGTTTTGTATGTACATATGCATTCATATACAGGTAACATACATTTAATAATATATAATAAAATAGATTAAAGCATAATTCATATATAATATTAATTGTATTATTTATTTCCTAATTATTTTGATTTCAATTGCTTAATCCATCTGTGCAGTGAAACACAAACACTAGGCTGTGAGAACATGTGCCTGAAGCAGTGGGCAGCCCTATCCACAGTGGCCAGGGAGCAGTTGGGGGTTAGGTGACCAAGACCAGATCCCTAACCACCAGACCATGGCTTTGTGTTTAATTATATAATTAAACATTTACAAATTCTATAAATCTTTAAGTTTCTTTTATTAAAGCCTGCTAGCATTCCACATTTTACTCATTTACTTCTATTTATTTATGCATCTTACTTTGTAACCCTTTTTGGTGCTATATAGAACCCTTTTCAAAAAAGCTCTGTATAGAACCATCTACAACTCATTCCTCGTCAATCTGAAGAACGCTTTCACCATGCACAGAACCATTTAGGTTCTTTGAGTGTTCATGATACTATATAGAACCATTTTCTTTACTAAAGATCCCTTGAAGAACCATCTTTTTAAAAGTATATATATGGTATATATTTTCTATTAGTGATGTGCAGACTTTAGCTCATCTGTTACACACTTATGACTGTGCACGACTTAAACAATAGTAAAAAACATAATTTTTGCACTTTTCACAAGTAAATAATCAAACAAATCAAGAGCAAATGTGACCTTTATAAAAATGAAAAAAAAAAGAGTTACACCAACAGACTACAGAACAAATATTCCTCATGTAAGCACCTTTGTCTCCTCGGGTCTGCTGAGTGAAACAATTTCATTCTCACTTTGAAAGATTACGAGCCGCTGGGGTGCTTAGTTTGAACCCTAAAGCTTTACTATAAAGGCTATAAATACATTCCATATGTGTTCTGTGGCAAACATGTAAAAGCCTATAATTTCACATCATGTCCAGAAAGTTATGAAGCACATGGGCTCAGCGAGGGCCAACTTTTACATCTGTGGACATTATCAGATACATCTGCAGTATATCAGACTATTTAAATATATTCATTTAGTCATAATATTACTAAATTAATAATAAAATCACATTTTCTGAACAAAAGCACATAAACAGAGACCCTACTCTAATTTGCTTTTCATCTTTCCTCTTTACTACATCCTTACCTCCCCCACCTCCGTAATGGGTGGTGTGACCACCAGACTGCCCACGGGCCACTGGGCCCCAGAACAGGAAGCGACTTTCAGGACGAGTGGGCACATTGGCCCCGAAGTCTCCGCTGAGCTTGTACTTGAGCGCGGGCAGCCGTGGAAAGCCCAGAGCCAGATCTGACCGGAGACCCCAACAAGGGGGTGCTGGTGGGGGTTGGTCAAGGTGTGCAGATGTGAACCTTTTAGGATCTTTTTAGTGATGAGAATAGCGCTTAGCTGTAGTTATGAGCAGTTCAGTTGAGCTAATCTTTGGAAATCGTGAGACTGAGTTCAGATTATGTGATTATCTTCATGTAGTTGTTATACGGCTGTTCAGAAGACTGCAGAATGTTCTAGTGAAATTAACCTCATCCCAGCATTTGGGATTCCAGTATTGCTGGATAATGATCTTTGGGTTTTATTTTAATTCATATTTTCCATCTCATTCTGCGAGTAATAGTAACAGTAGATGTTGTTACGATAGTGATGTTGCATTTAAATGGAAGATTTTAACATCAGTTTTAATATTTGTGAAGCATATGAGACTGTTCAGCATTAGTGACCTTGTTTTTAGAAAAGAAACAAAAATAAAATAAATAAACACAATTAACAGGGACAATTAAACGTCAATAAATAAAACAAAGCTTATTAATTTGCTATATAATGATGCATCTGCAGCTAACCTAACACACTGGTGTGCAATATTAAAGTTTTGTTTTGCTTGTGAAGCCATAAAATGTCACTTAATTCATTAAATTGTAATGCTATGTGACATTTCTTTTATCACTTTATTAAGCAGCTGTATCATAAATGGAATAATGAAGAGTCTATTGGTCTGTATTGTAAAATAAATCCCTTTGGGGACCATGATTTATTTTCCAATACAGTACATTAGACAGTATGCATACAATACATGATCCCTTACTTACAGTATATAATATGTAATTAATTACGTAGTTATCCACATGAATAATTGCATTCAAATTTGTATTTATACTTAAAAAGTCATAAAAAAAGACAAAATCTGAAAATACAGCTTCAAATTATACATTTATCACAATGCAAGACTTCCTCACTTGTGAACTATTAGTGAGGAATAATTAATGATGATGTTGTTGTCTCTGGTGATTACTGCAAACTCTAGGGATTAAAAAGACATATCCCAAACGCTCCGAGCACTTTCCCAACGCTCTTAGCAAGCTATTGTATAGCAGCACATAGAGAATTCTGTTCCATTTTTGGCAGCAGGAAGAAAAGAACCATAGCAGGATCATCTGATCTCCATGATTACAAGCCTGGCATTGACTTCTCTATAAGCCCGTTGCACTGTATTGAACTGCTTGTTTGAATGGTGGGGTGCCAGTGAGTTTGGTTCAGTTCATGCAGAGTATTCTCACACTGCATTCAGCTTACTGTCCTATGTGTACTGTAGCTCAATGGATAAAGACAGAGCTTTGCAGGATTATGACTAAACATGCTGCTTGTTTTAAAGTCATATTGTACCATCTCAGAATACATGATCATATACCAGGTGCTCAGTGCTGAGCTACATTACATTTCACTACAAGAGCCCAGAACAATAAATCAACAAACATACACGATGGTTGATAATAGCACTGCAAGAATGAAATGACAATGATGATTGGTCATTAACAACGTTAACTATAAAGAAAAGTCAACATGTGGGCACTCAGAAATGCTTTTAATATATACAGTGTATACTTTTAGTACACAGAAATGTTTAGGTCAATCTGACAAACTGCAGTTCACTACAGGAAGTGTAGGGGACGATGTAACTTTGAATTTTGGTGCTGTGATGAGTGCAAAGGGAGAGAAAGCATAATGTTTTGATTAAATTATTAAAAAAATTATTTAAATGAAAACAATGAGACATCAACCTCTCTTTAAAATAGCTTTCCAGTAACATTAACAGTTATTTGTCTTAAAACTATTACTAATAGCAGTAAGGTAGATGCTAAGCAAATAAAAGCTTAAGTATTTACTACTGAATTATTATGTGAAAGAGGCAAAAATATGGAATGAATATGTCTCAAACCAAGCTCTAGGGGGCAGTAAGCACACACATACCCACAGCATTGGGCAGCCACCCAGGGAGCAGTTGGGAGTTAGTTGCCTTGTTCAAGGGCATTTCAGCTTCCTGCTAGTCCAGGTGTGCACATATACCTGAATCAGAGGCTTGAACATGTAAAATCTTTCAGTCCCAAGTCTGCTTCTCTAACCTTCATGCCACGGCTGGCCCCTGAGAGTGGTGGCTGGGGAAAAATTGGGGGTCAGATGCTTTGCTCCTGGGCACTTCAATCATGTTCTGCTGGCTCAGGAGAGTAAACCAGAAACCTTTTGGTCCCAAGCTCACTTCTTTAACCTTTAGGCCACGGCTGCCCCCGTGCTAAAATTCTATATTGCTCTAGAGAGGCTACAGACTCCCTCCCAGAATCCAGCTGTCATCTACCAACCACAGAGAGTTTCCTTGTTTAACTGAATGTTGACTTGTTCCAATGCTAATGTCCATATATTGTTTATTGTCTGTACTGAACATGGTTTAACTGTTTTGTTCAATGTTTTGATTCCCTGCCCATTTTCTGACCTGTTTATTTTGATAAATGCAAACTCATTGTGCAAAAACAACGAAGCTGCACTAAATGTACATTTCTGCTCTTCTAAACAACAGTCCATTTTTGCCATTATCTTCTCTCATCTCTACAGTCCATCATGGTAATTGACAGCCAATTATTTTCTGATTCATATGCTTGAATCCTGGCTAGTCAGATGAAATTAATTGGCAAAGCATCATTAGATATGATTAAATCACAAAAGTGTCATATTCAGGCAAAAGCAGGCTTGAATCAGCTGCATCTGTACAATCTGCGTCCTTTCTGTCATTTATGCTGATTTGTTTTGAAAAAAACAAATGTCACAATTTTTACAAATACTCTCTTAATTGTCTGGTACAGCATGAATATTCTTATTGTACATGGATAGCTTAATATGAAAACAATTTTGTACATGGATAGCTTAATACTTAAATATTATTTAATATTTGAATTAATATTGAATATTTTTAGCAAATTAAGCAAAAACAGAAATTTTAACTTTAGAAGCCAAAATGACGCATTAGCATAACTGTTGCAGAAAGCGACTGCTGCTCTTTTCTCTGGCAACTATGTTAATAATCCCTTTTAATTGTAAGTTTTGATAAATAAAAAAAAACTATAGTTTGCCTGGAAGTATTTAACAACATTTCTGTGTAAAAGTCATCCTTTAAGTGATGCCAACTGAAGGTAGCATAGCAATGTTAGTTGCTAAAGAGATAATACATCCTATTTAATATAGAATTCTATACTTTAAAAAAAGTTTGCAGATTTTAATTCTCATTGTCATTTTTGCAAGCTATGTAAGAATGTCATACATTTATGGAAATAAAGGAACATTGTAATTAGATGTACTTTTTAACAGTGAAGACCAAAAACGCACATACTTGCAACAAAATAAATACATAAATGTAATTAAAAATGAGAAACATTTATTTCCGAAAATATCATTAAAAAATATATATATATATATATATATATTTATTTTTTTTTTTCTTTTCTTTTCTGAATATTCTGAATATGGCTCAGTGTGGCACTCAATCTTCCTCCCTCATCATTTCATTTTCCAAAGGCCCTCCAGCAATATTGCATCTGTCTGTTTAAAAATAAAATCCAGTCACTACAGTCGGCTAAGGATGCTAGCAGATGGTTTCAAGAAGTCAGTAAAATGACTTTTAGTCATACAAATACAAGTGCATCTATATTATTATTGTGATATTCTACATACAGCAACACTTAGTCCAGACTGAAATGTTAGCCAATTACAGTTAGCTACAGTTAGCTTTAGTATGATATATAGTTAAGAAATATTAGTTACATTTTATTCACATTTAAGACATTTCAGTGAACTACAAAACACTGATGTGAATTCAGTTTTGTGTTAGATCTGATCTGTTACTTTATGAGTATGTTTAGGGTCATAAAACAGCTACATGTAGTCATGGTGGTCGACTGGTTAGGATTAGGCATTCTCACTGCCTGGGTTTGATTCCTGGTCAGGGAACCATTTACTTATGTCAGGTTCACACTACACAACTTTTTGCGTCATTGGTTGTTGGCGACTGGAAAACTGGTCTAAAATCATGTAGTGTGAACTAGGTATTAAGGCAGCTGTGGCCTGGTGGTTAGGGATCCCATCTTGTCTCCAGTTTGATGCCCTGATGCACCCTTTAGCAAGGCACCTAACCACCAACTGCTCCCCAGATATCATGGATAGAGGCTGCCCATCACGTTGGGCACATGTGCCCCACATAGTGTGTTATCTACCTATGCCATTTGTGTTTTTGCACACAGGTGTTGTTTGATGTGCATATTTTCATGAAAATTGCGATTGAAATCCAAGAAAAGTGAAATCAGGATGGGAAGGGAGATTGGGTGCCACACTTCCTTCTCAGATGTGATGAGCCCTGTTTTCCAATTTGGTCATGTGACATTCAACATGACTTATTTTATTTGATCCTTTATGTTCCTTAGTGTCTTCTTGGGAGTTCTTATGTAGTTCTGAAAGGTCGGTGCTAACCCTGAGCACTGTAGACTAACACAGTGTAAAGATAGCAGGTGTTTTAAAGCACTGGACCTGAGACAGGTGTACAGAGTAACTTAGCCTTGGGATACATTTCCTCTGCAGGAGAGGTAAGAATATCTCTTACCCAGGGCAGTGATAACAAGGACCAGTGTGAAAAGATTAAATGTGTCATGTCAGAGCTCCTTGTCAGCAAAGTTCTATTCTAGTACAACCACCTGGATGACCTCACCAAAGAATTTATCCTGTTTTCATTTGTATAGACTTGTTAGCATTCAGAGAAAGTGTATAGGCGCCAATAAACACAGATTTAAACACTTTTAAGGCAATTTTATTATTTAAATATGAACCTCCTGTCTCTTTCATAAACAGGTGTTAGATGCTTTGTGGAAAATGTTTCATTAGAGCACTAAAAGGGTTCCACAATTGTGACAAGCTGGACATCATAAAAACAGGGCAACCTTTAAGGTGCCATGTGTAACGGTGGCTCCAAAGAGGTTCAGAACATTTTTCATATTCACACCATCCATTTAAAATACAGTTAAATTTTAATGTAAAAATCCATTGAATGATTGTTTATGTAACTATTTAAGAAATCTGTTTAAAAGTATCTGCTAAGTGATGCCAACTGAAGCTAACAAATACATGCTGTTTAATACAGAACTGTATATTAGATAAAATAAAAATAAAATTCACACAGTAACTGAAGAATGTCATAAAATTTTGTTACAAAGAAAGAAACTTTTTTAATTAGTGTGCTTTCACACCTGAAAGTCCAAACCCAGGTTTGTGTGTTTGTTACTTTGTATCTATTTGATCTGGTCAGCTTTGTTGTCACTGCATTTTTGCAAGAGCACCAAAGACTTTTGTATGATACTCCTACGTCCTGTCGTCATCACTTATGTGGGGGCATCTTCCTACACTTGACAGTGATTTGTAGAAGGACGTGCGTCTTATGTTGCCGTGTGTTTACCTTAATATGGCTTTGCTCTGTCATTTCCTTTCTCTTTCATCCTCTTGGAAAATAAGCTGCACGTTTTAGCATCTTTGTGCGTTTTTCAAGCTGACTTTTCACACGTTCATGGACCAAATTTCAATAATGCATTTGGTCTCCTCCTCACTCCAGGTCCTAGCACAGCTCATTTTTGCTGCTTTTCTGGTTATTTTTCTTCTTCTGTTGTTGTTGAGTGGACGAGGAACGTCTGACTCAACTTCCTGTATTTGGTCTGAAAATCAGAACTTTCTAGAAAAAATGTTTTCACACTGCACACAAACTGGACCATGGTTCAGTAGATCTGGACCGAGACCACCTCTTTTGGTCAGACCAAATTTTGCTCCTTTGATCCGGACCATGGTTTACGGCCCCTTTTACACCTGCTGTTATGGTTTGGACCTGACTGAAAAGTCTGAAAGTCCGGATCAAACAATGTAGGTGTGAAAGCAGCCTAGGGTTCACTTTTTAACAGTGAAGCCCAAAAAGAAGTTTATGTACATACAAATCACATATTTTGCAAGAAATAGAAATAGAAAGATTTATTTCAGAAAACACATCATTTTTAAAATTTGTTTTGAAAACAAGTTGGAGTGTGCATTTATGACATCAGCAGAAAACAGGAAGTGGATCAAAGAGCTACCATTAGGCTAAAAAAAAAACTGGGAGATTCTGTCTCCCTTTTCTGTCTCATACTTTTAGAAAATATATTAGTAAATGTAACACACAAAGTCATATGAGAATATTATGATCAACTACCTAATACAATAACCACCTGTCACTCTTTACTCACTGGTGATCTCTGACACTGCCCTCCTGTGCTCCTGTGTTCATTATAGAGGTTAACTGGTCAGCTGTGGTGGGTTGATTACTTTGTTCCATGCACTGGAGTTGTTGGCTTCAGTGTCTTGTGGGACACTACTGCTATGCCTTTGGAAGGCACTCCGTGTACGAGAAGTCCATTCTCAGTACACCTTCACTAAAGTGGCTCTAGAACATCCCACAAAGTTTGTGATTCCTGAGATGCTGCCTCCACCATGCTTCACACCTATTATCAGCAATTTTGGACATCAGTCACATCACGTCCTTTGTCCATGATGATGGTGTTACACTCTGATACAACTGACTGGTGTGCTCACTTATTTACACATGTAGCAAGCTGGGTCGCGTGGCATCTTGAGTTCATTCCAAACCAGGGGTGGTCATAATATTCTAATATGACTGTATATAAACAGATATTTATTTTACATACATTTCACATAAGTTGTATTGTTCTGTGTGGTGTTTAAACTAAAGAGAAAGCATTTTTTCCTCAATATGTCTCCACCACCCAGTTGGTAACCTGTTTAAGTGTTGCTTTCTGAAGATTAAACAGTGGCCTCTGACAAATATTAGCAATAGATAGAATCTGTTAAGTGGAAAAAAGCCAAAGATAGGGGTTTGCACAGTGGCCAGTAGTGAAGAGGTGAGGGATGAGAAAGCAGAGGATTGTGCTTGAGTGAGCATGTAGGCCAAACAGCACTGATGCGCCACTCGTCCCCGAGGAGGGCGATGGAGCGTTAGCGTACACAAGTCAAGCAAGCCTCGCTGCATTCATATGACATCCCCCATCCCAGTGAAAACGCTGGCACCACAGTGTGGAAAACCAGACTCGAGGAGAAAAAAAGCTGCATTTTGATTTTCTATAAATGTCACATTAAATTCACTTAACCTTTAAAGTGTCACAAAGAAAATAACCACAACATGTACAATATATAATAAAAGTTCATTGGCAAAACTTTTTTCAAACTCATTTTCAGTTTCTGACACAAAAAATGTCCTGTGGTGTCTGACACCAAGACTTCAGCAGGGTTTTCAGTTGTGAGAAAGGTGGAGCCATGGTTGATCAGATTTGTTTATCTAGCACATCCCACAGATTCTGAATCAGACTGAGATCTTGTGAGTTTTGAGGCTTGAACTCTCTTATTCCTGAAACCTTTCTGAACAATTTCTGCAGTGTTGCAGGAAAATTATCCTGCTGAAAAAATGTCATTTCCATTAGGGAATACCATTACAATAAAAGGGTGAACTTGGTCTGCATTAATGTTGAGGTAGATGGTGTCAAATTAACATCTACTGTACATGAGTTCATGACCCACATTCTGTGTTCAGACTGAAGGCAAATTGGATTTGTTTCTCAGTTCAGGTCTGCTGAGATGACTGTCCGAGCTGCTATCAGTAAGTGATCAGATTGGATTTGCGTGTCTGGACATCACAAGCCTATCTGCTTGGGTTGCTGGAATAATGATGTAGGCCTCAGTGACTACAGCCACATTAGTGATGTGGCTTCAGAGTTGCCAGTTTGCGTGTTTCCTACAAATTTGGGCTATTTAAACAATGTATCCATGAGTGAAATTTTAGAGGTGGTGGGGTGTTGGTTATTTTAGTAATGTACCCTGACCACCAAAAACCTCTTACAGTAGCACAGTACAAAAACAATATTGTTGTTGACTTTCTAATATTAGAAAATTCAGTGGAGGGATCTCTTGGGAACTTACAGTGCCTTGCAAAAGTATTCACCCACCTTGGCTTTTTTTTTACCTATTTTGTTACATAACAGCCTGTATTTAAATGTTTGTTTGTTTTTTATCTGAATTGTATGTGATGCATCTGTACAAAATAGTCTAAGTTGGTGAAGTGAAATTATATAATTATCTGCTCAAAAAAATGAAGGGAACACTTAAACAACACAATGTAACTCCAAGTCAACCACACTTCTGTGAAACCAAACTGTCCAGTTAGGAAGCAACACTGATTGTGAATCAATTTACCTGCTGTTGTGCAAATGGAACAGACAACAGGTACAAATGAGAGGCAGTTAGCAAGACAACCCCTATACAGGAGTGCAGGTGGTGTCCACAGACCTTTTCTCTGTTCTCATCCTTTCTGGCTGATGTTTTGGTCACTTTTGCATTTTGTCAGTTCTCTCACCATAGAGG
>BRDA01050841.1:0-2500 GCA_036984385.1 Crenuchus spilurus
TTAGAAGTTACCCTGGGGTCCTTTGTGACCTCGCTGTCTATTACACGCCTTGCTCTTGGAGTGATCTTTGTTGATCGACACTCCTGAGGAGGTAACAATGGTCTTGAATTTCCTCCTTGAATCTGTCTGACTGTGGATTTGTGGAGTCTATAGAACTATAGTGGAACTCTTTAGAGATGGTTTTGTGATCTTTTCCAGTCTGATGAGCATCAACAGCTCTTTTTCTGAGCTCCTCACAAATCTCCTGTTTATGCCATGATACACTTCTACAAACATGTAGTGAAGAGCAGACTTTGATAGATCTCTGTTCTTTAAATAAAACAGGTGCCACTCACACCTGATTGTCATCACATTGATGTAAAACACCTGACTCTAATTTCACCTTCAGATTAACTGCTAATCCTAGAGGTTCACATACTTTTGTCTCTCACAAATATGTCATATTGGATCATTTTCCTCAATAAATAAATGAGCAAGTCTAATATTTGTGTCTCATTAGTTTAACTGGGTTCTCTTTGTCTACTTTTAGGACATCTGATGATGTTTTAGGTCATATTTATGCAGAAATATAGAACATTCTGAAGGGTTCACAAACTTTCAAGTAACACTGTATAACCACAGCAGCTTTTGGAGTAAACTCAGCCCAGATGTCATGTGACAGAGTTTACTGCATGTTTAAATAAGTGAACACTAGTCAGTTGTAGCAGAGTGTAAAACCATCATCATGGAGAAAGGGCTGATGTCCAAAAGGTCTAATGATCATAATAATACAGTTTTTCTCAGTCGATTTGGTTCATTTCTCACATCAGAATTGAAATTCTCAAAACTATTCGTACAATCTCCACATCTCTCTGTCACTTGTGCACATCATAATAGCATTTCTCATTGTTTCTCATTGTGTTTCTCATTTTGTTTCTCATTGTGTTTCTCATTGTGTTTCTCATTTTGTTTCTCATTGTGTTTCTCATTTTGTTTCTCATTGTGTGTCTCATTTTGTTTCTCATTGTGTTTCTCATTTTGTTTCTCAGTGTGTTTCTCATTGTGTTTCTCATTGTGTTTCTCAGTGTGTTTCTCATTGTGTTTCTCCTTGTGTGTCTCATTTTGTTTCTCATTGTGTTTCTCATTGTGTGTCTCATTTTGTTTCTCAGTGTGTTTCTCAGTGTGTTTCTCATTGTGTGTCTCATTTTGTTTCTCATTGTGTTTCTCATTTTGTTTCTCATTGTGTTTCTCATTGTGTTTCTCAGTGTGTTTCTCATTGTGTTTCTCATTGTGTGTCTCATTTTGTTTCTCATTGTGTGTCTCATTTTGTTTCTCATTGTGTTTCTCAGTGTGTTTCTCAGTGTGTTTCTCATTGTGTTTCTCATTTTGTTTCTCATTGTGTTTCTCATTGTGTTTCTCATTGTGTGTCTCATTTTGTTTCTCATTGTGTTTCTCATTGTGTTTCTCATTGTGTTTCTCATTCTGCAAATGCTTTAGTACATTCATGCAAATGGTCAAGTACAGTTATCTGCTGTTCTTTACATCATCAGTTGTTTATGTCATGTTCATCAAAATATGTTCTACTGATCATCTGTTAAATTGTCTTTCCCTCCAAAACATTTAGGCTTTTTGTCATCGCCTAGGTCCTTCCAATCAAAAGTGCTGAACATGTTCTCATAATCTCTCAGACATCATTTGTACATGTCAATCAATGTTTTTGGTGAATTTTGGTAATTTATCCTAAATTGATGAAATTGTTGAATCTTGGCTTTTTTATTTAAGACGGGGAATTTGTGAATGTTTAGATCAAACGATAGTCAAATAGTTCTCAATGACACCAGATGAGCATGAAACAGCTCTATAAAGTTCCATCTCACAGACATGGTGACAGAGTGAAAGAGCTGCGGTACCAGGATGTAGCCGACAGGTAAAACCCTTCTACATACTGACACATCTGCTGTGGCTGAAACATCTGTAACTGTTTCTTTTCCAAAATGAACATCATATGTACTTCATTACTCCTTTTGTGCTGTAGTGTATCATAGATCTGTAATCAGGAGAACCGCTCCACACTTTTACACCTGTAAGAGCCTTCAAACTTGAAAAAATCCAGAAAGCGTGGTCGAAACATTGTTAGCCAAAGGGCTACGACTGATGTACCAGGCCAACGAGGAGGAACCATCACAATGTGTGCTGCTTATACATATTCTGATTATAGGGCCCTACAACATACAGCATCTCCTTACATTCTTATACACACTCTTATCTCTGATAATGAGAGGCTAAGAGAGGTGTGATGCAAGAGGATTTGGCCAAATATGTGTTTTTCACCCTGTTCCCCATGCCTAAACCTAACTGAGGAGCTCTTCTCAGCCTGGAGATGGAAGGTGTACAATCAGCAGCCGCACACCCAGATGAGCCTGCTGACTGCTGTGGATGCAGCTTGTGAGGACATCACAGCAGATGCCTGTAGAAGCTGGTTTAGACACTGCAGGAGATTCCTCACACGCTGCATTACAAG
>BRDA01050841.1:7500-13471 GCA_036984385.1 Crenuchus spilurus
ATCATTCTGGTAAGTGTTCATGCGTAGGGTAAGGCTGGGATTGTTATAAAGGAGACACATTTTTATATTTTGATTTTCTTAACCCTTTAACATTCTGCACTATATATTATTTGTAGAAGGTGTTAAACTTAAACTTCATAGTGCCATCTCTACCATTTGGTAGAGGTATGTTTGGCTGATGAATCCATTAGAGCGGATTATAAACGCAACATTTTGTTGAATGCAAACAAGCAATTGTACCAGAAAGAATAAACTGGATCAAATTTTTAATACAGGGGTGTCAAACTCCAGTCCTGGAGGGTCGGATTCCTGCTCAGTTTGGTGATCTTTCTGGACCTGATTTAGCTCAGCAGTGTCAGAGCAGAGGAATCACCAAATTATGTTGGACACCAACCGTCCACGACTGGAGCCTGACACCCCTGGCTTCACACATCACAAAGTTAGCATATTTATATATGGTTTGTGTTGTGATTTTACCATAAAATGCCATCTCAACCATTTGGTAGAGGTGTATATTAAAAAAAATGAATTACATATATTATTGTCTCATAACATCAAAAATCCATTTCTTCTGTCTGAGGATGTTAAAGGGTTAAGTTTTTTTTGTCATCTACCTCATGTTTAATTGTTTCATTTCTCCATTTATTATTAGCTGGTTTCCATATTACACCACTCATTATACACACACGCAAAGCCCAGGGCTGTTCTTCTTCTTTTGCCATTCCCTCCTTTTTGAGTTATCCACATGACTGAAGATCTGAACATCTGTTGCAAGTTGGATTGTTTGTAAAAACTGTAGTTTGAGAAAAGATGCGTCTTGAATACCGAACTGCCTTATTGTTTGCTCATAGATAAGACATCAGACGTTGCATCTTTCTGCATTGTTAGCACATTGCATGTGACATATGTCTGCCAACACCCGATGTGTTGCAATGCAGTGAGGGACACGTCTGTGATCATTTCACTAGAACGAGAACGTTTATGAAGCTGCTCAGCTGCTGTTACAGGTCTTAGTGAAGTTGAGGACCAATCGTCAGTGCTAGTGTCTTACAAACTGGCTTCACGGTATAAACACACCCCATACTGTGCTGAAATAATTGCAGACTGACAGTGTTTGTTGCTTTGGCTCTGTAGTCACACCGGACATGATGGGCGATATGGGCGCAGAATGTTTTAGTTGACGGATATTTGATGTGCTTACTGGCTGAACCGTGTAGGAATCAATGCACATTAATATACACTGGCCAAATATTGAATTTTTGAAAATGCACATAAACCAGACCCAAAAAAACCACAAAAAGTGTCTTGATGAGAAGTGATGATAATAACCGATGTTTCAAATAAGTGATGATATTGTGAAATGAAAGTGTTTAGATGCTCAAATGTTGCTCAACTAGTGACTTTTGATGCACGGCGAGCGAGAGTTGCATTGTTTTTCAGAGACTTTTCAGGAATGCTTGGAATTTGCTCAAAGATTTAGTTTCAGTGAAAAACCCAGTAATGTGCATCTTCCAAAGTTAATGGTCTGTCCGTCCTGTTATACAGCTATTTCTGTCTCGGCTTGTTCACATTTTGCAATAAATCTTGTGTCCTGTAAGTGAATTTTATGTTCAGTGACGGCAGTAAAATAAAATCCTGAGATAATGTTAGTTGTAAGAATATATATATTTATACATATATACAGGGGTTAGACAATAAAACTGAAACAGCTGGTTTTAGACCACAATAATTTATTAGTAGGTGTTGGGCCTCCTTTTACAGCCAGTACAGGGTCAATTAGTCTTCAGAATGACATATACAAGTCCTGCACAGTGGTCAGAGGGATTTTAAGCCATTCTTCTTGCAGGATAGTGGTCAGGTCACTACGTGATGCTGGTGGAGGAAACCGTTTCCTGACTCGCTCCTCCAAAACACCCCAAAGTGGCTCAATAATATTTAGACACAAAGACTTGCTGTCTTGGTCACAGATGCGCCAGCAAGACGTGCAGCAACAATTTGTCCTCTTTTGAACTCTGGTATGTCACCATAATGTTGTGTGCATTGTAATATACTATATAACTGTGCTCTTACCTGCTAACTGAACCTTCACACTCTGCTCTTACTGGTGCAATGTGACATTAATGAAGCCACCAGACTGGTCCAATTTAGCCATGAAACCTCCCACACTAACATGACAGGTGCTTCACTTTCATTGTCCAACTCCTGTAGTTATATAATGTATATACAGTAATTAAATTAGGCATTTGGTTGGATGAGTGCAATTATAATAAACAGTACCGGTCAAAAGATTTGACACCTCCAGACTCTGAGTGAACACATACTGAATCATGTAGTAAACTTAAAAGTGTCAAACAAACCAAAACATGTTTTAGATTTTACTTCAAAGTAGAGACAACTGATGTCTCAAACACATTAAGAGGCAAGAAATGCAAGTCATGAGCTCTTGACAAAACACAGCTGTTAACTGAAAGACATTCCAGGTGACTACCTCATAAAGCTGACTGAGAAAATGCCAAGAAAGCTGCATCTAAGCCAGAGGTGCCTACTATGAAGAATGTCAAATATAAACATATTCTGGTTTGTTTACTTGTTTGTTTACTAAATAATTACAGATGTGTTTACTCATAGTTTAGACTTTAGTATTAATCTACAATGCAGAACATTTTTAATAATAAAAACCACTGAATGTCTAGAAGGTGTCCAAACTTTTGACTGGTACTGTACATAAATGCCCAGGCCATCACGAGTCACATGCTCTGGACCACAAGAAGCTGCTTTTGTTAAATCTGTTCACACGTCACTGAAGTATTTAATTAGTAAATTCTTGAGCTCATTGATTTGTTGATGTTGAGGTGAACTCTAAGGTCAAGCTGATGTATTTATGGTATGCTGTGACACAGCTGTTTTTCTTTATAATTGAAAACATTTTTGGTCCTCCTTTATTGGGATTTTTAAATTTATTATGACTCTATTTATGCTTTATAACATAAATTGTGGTACAATTAATTTAGTCAATTAAAGTTACACACTCTCTGTTGTTGATACAGTGACAAGTCGGTGGTTTTCGGAGTGTATGGTTGCGTGATATGAGAATATCTTCCAAAATAAATCGGACATTCTGCATTTTAACCTCATAAGCGTTGGTTCAAGTTCAAACCACAAGTGCCGGAGCTCAAAGCCAAAACATCAAACGCTGCAATCATCTGCTGTCACGACTCAGATACTGTCTATTTTCTTCATGTCATTTTTCAATCTCTCTCTGTGGGCACACTGACGAGCCTGCCAAATCTCCACTGCTTCCCTCCTGGGAATGTTCTGGACCTTCTGCAGTTGAAAAAGGTCCAAGAAAACAACTTAAACTCCCAAATACAGCGTGTTTATATAAGTGATGTAACTGGCAGGACATTATCTGGTACCTGTCTGCAGGTGATGATGGGTTTAAGTGATGCACACGGAGTCCCCCCGCCCCAGACATTGTCTCTATATGATGAAAACAGCATGTGTGTGGATAACTACAGTGCCACTTGAAATCTGCATCGTTTGTGAGCTTTTAAACCGTCTGTCAACTGAGGTGAGGCCAGTGAGTGGTGTTGAAACTGTGAACTTTGTAGTCCTGTACTGTATTGTAGCTTGTCTGTGTGCTCTTTGTTTGAACACGTTGTCTTCGCTCCCTGTGAATAAGTGTTGTCCACACCCTGCTCATCCTCAATAAATAAGATGTGGAGACTGTGGAGCATCCACGCAGAATGTTGTGTAGATACATTAACCTTCCCTCTCTGGAGACCACACTGTAACCCTGAGAGCGTGCATGCAGTATGTGATGTGTGCTGATGTCTTAGTGCTGTTTAATATGAGAGTGAACGAGTCAGCACTGCACCCTTCTGGTAATGTCGCTCTCTGCAGATGGCACACGCTACGTGCTTATAGTTTGCCCCATCACTGATGAAATGTAGCATAGCTTTGAGCGTGGAGTGTAACGTCGTGTTGACGCTTTGTCAGTGTAAGTTCAACAACATGGTGTCCTTTTAGGGGAATTCTGGGCAGATGAAATCATCACAGCCAGACTTTTGAAGCTGGATCAAAGCTTTAAAAAGTTGGCCGTATCAGTAAAACCATCCAAACCCCCCATATTTGGCCATTTTGTGCATGCAACTAATAAAATTCTGCACAAGCGTTATTATGTAAGAACAGCATACCAGCGCGTTATTGATACGGATCCTTTTTCTGGGTTATTATTCATTTATTAGCAGTTTGCCATAAAGGATATCACCATCTTGAACTTCAATCTGTGACTTTGGAAACCTGCAGACGTACAGATTATAGAGCGCAGTTAAACCCTACAAGCCTTCTGCTTAACCTGCGGCATCTTCTCGGCGCTCCAGAACTTAACCGTTGTAATATTTACCTGCATTTTCCCTCCCATTGAGCTACTTTCGCACAAGAGTTATCACTGTCTGTTTGAAATATGTTTAAAATGTCTGTTGTCCGGTGATATTTATGATGTCAAATCTTATGGCTTTTGTATTCAGTAATAAATAATTTATTTAATGCAGTTCATGGAGTGACGACTCTTCTTTGCTCTGGTGGATAAAGGATGCTTGCTAACACTGTGTAATGTAGCTTAGCTTGCTTTAGCATATGATTTGTGCGCTTGCTCAGCTCTGTCAGTAATGAACTTGGCAGGTATTCAGTAACACTTAGTAAAACAGCCCAGTTTTAGAGCCTAAATGTAATTTACATTAAAATCATGGCTTTATGTCTCCATATGAAGCCGTACATATATACTTAGTTTCTACTGGTGGGTACAGAAGAAGAAAACACTATGTCCTAAATTACACTGGTTAGACCCAAGAGCGTAACTTTGGGTCCAACATTGGGTTGGTTGAGCTGTCTGCCTATTTATTTATTTATTAAATCATTTACTTTTCTAAAAGGATTCAGGAGATTTTGGGTTAACCGTATTAGAAATACATTGTAATGCTTTTACTATGTATTTATTTAACTTTCTTTGTATGTACTCTGCACCTTAAACAATTAAGAAATGCAGAGCTAGCTAACGGAGCTAGCTAAAATACCTGAACAGTCTGATACACAGCGGCATAGTTATTCAGTCATCAGCTAACAATACATTTACATTTACCTCATTTTGATTTTTCCACTTTTTACAAGGCGGTGTTGTCGACCAACAATGAAAAAATGTTTTTTGTCCACTTTTTGGTGCTCTTTTCGTTTTTTCTTACGACACCCACTCCCCCAGCAGCTGCTTGCACAAGCAAGCAAACGGTAAGGGTTGCCAGGTCCAGCAAAAAAAATCCAGCCCAAAGTCAGTCTAAAACCCGCCCTTCAGAAGCTTAAACTAGCCCAAAATATGTCTGTCACACGTTTGAAGCAAATGGCAAAACAACTATGAGTACGACTTAGTATTTTGTTTATAAGGGATTTTTTATCAGTCATTAATAATATGGTAACATTAGTGTTTATTAATAACAGTTTCATATCCTAGTCAAGAACATTTAATAGTAACATAATTAGCAAAAAAAAGAAACTGTCTCTCTCTCTCTCACTCTCTCTCTCTCTCTCGCTCTCTCCTTTTCAGGCTGTACTTCCTTATGTTGTTATGTTCTCCTCGTTCGTATTGTTGCATTTAATCTTCCAACACCTACTTTTCTTGTTGTTTTTTGGCAGCCGCGATAATTTTTAAAAGTAGCCCAAAAAAACGCAGCCTTCAATTTTCACCCGCGACTGGATTTTCAAACAAGCCTAATTAGGCGTACCTGGCAACCCTGCAAACGGCGAGCGCTGCTGCTTGGTGGAGTCAAGCCGGTTGAGTGATACCAAGTTTTTGTGGGGAAAGGGGGGGTTACATTACCAAATGTTTAAACATGCTAGTATTTTACCCAAAATTGATCATGAATAAAGAAAATTTACAAGTTATTCATGAAAGATGTTTTTGTAAATTGAAATTATGTGA
>BRDA01050844.1:1352-13668 GCA_036984385.1 Crenuchus spilurus
CATATATATCTTTCATACTCATGGCCTCTTTCTCTCTCTCTGTTTCTCTCTGTCTGCCTCTCAGTATTTCTCTCTCACTGTCTGTCTGCACTCTATCTCTCTCTTTCTTCTCCTCCTCTCTCTCTGGCTACATCTCTCTCTCTGCTGGTTGTGCAGTTGTGGCACATGGCTGACAGGACACTGTCAACAGATGTGTGATGAAAGAGTGGAGAACCTCGCCTGAGGGCTCAGAGTGTTTAAAACAGTCCAACAACAACAGCAACTGCTGAAGGTCAAACAGCAGGGACAGCTATAAAGAAAGCCATATGAGACACAAGGAGTTCAAACAGCACCTTCTAAACATTTATTTTTCCACTTTATTTTTCAAATAAATATTATTTTACCAATAAAACACTTTAGTAATGTGATAACTTTTTCATTCTTTCTAACAGTTAAACTGATATTGAGAGAAGCAAGGTCACAGACAGAGCATAAAGAAGAAGTCAGTGTTAGTTTCAGATCAGTGATATGAGCTTCAGTCTGATCAGTTTAGAACAGATCCAGTTTATAATTGAATTCAGTATGAAAATGAAATATATTTATAAAGGTTTATTAAGGTTTAAAGTGTCTTTGGTTTTACACTTCAACTCAGAAAATTACTTTGTGGTTTCCAAAAACTAATGTAAAATTATATTTTTAAGACTATTGAAATATTACTAATAATATAACAGACACCTGAGATATAGGAATGGATTTCCTGTTAATTATTACAGATAATAGAGCTTTTAAAATACAAAGTAGATACCATTGATATATACAATAATAATAAGTACCACAATTATTATTATTATTATTATTATTATTATTATTATTATTATTGTCATCATCATTGCTATTATTATTATTATTATTATTATTATTATTATTATTATTATTATTATTATTATTATTATTATATTATATTATATTATATTATATTAAAATAACATGCACGTGAACATGTCTAAAGCTTCAGTAGTAGGAGTGTAAATCAGGTGAGATGTGAATGGTAGGCTGACTGATAGTTTACATCAGTGGCAGTTTTCATTCTTCTCTTTTTTCTCTTCTTCCTGCTTTCCCCCAAAGTCCTATCCGCGAGTCAAATTCATATCGACAGACTGAATAAAACGATTCATTAATCAGCCGTTTATCTGTGATCAGCGCGGTGTGTGGACGCTCTTCTCCTCCTCCCCGCTCACACACACCTTCCTCTCAGACCTCCTAACACTCTGACGTATCGGAGGTGCTGCGGTCCGCCTCAGCGCTCTCCCTCCTCTCCGTCTTTCCGTCCTCCTGATCGGCCGAGGAGGCGCCAGCTCCTCCCGGGGGAAAGCCGGAGTCAAGGACTGCAGCGCGCGCTGCACAATACAGTAACTCAATCTGCTCTGAATTCAACCTAATTACAGGAGAAAGCACAACAGGCTGGGGGAGGAGGAGGGGGGTCTGACAGACTCATCAGCGTTATCCACATCTTTCACTCACTCACTGACACACACACACACACACACACACACACACTAGGGGCAGCGGGCCAGGCAACCTTCTCCAGACACACTGAAGGAAAGGCAGGAGATGAAGCTGGGTGACATAAGAGGTGCGAGAGGAGAAGTGACGCACAGTCTATCGGATGTTCGGTTTGAAAAGCCTTGTTTCAGGAGCAGATGGTAAATCATCCATTATAACAACTGATGTTATCTGTATTTTTCAATCCTTAACAAACATTTTCCATATTATAACAAAAAATAAGAAAAAGAAAAATAATTTGTGCTATTTCTGCTACTAAAATGAAATGTCCACCATATGTTGTATGTTACACATTATATATAAGGTATAATATGTGTGTAATTAATTTAAAATAATTAAATAAAATAATGTAATTCATTTTTTTGTTATAAATTAAACTACGTTCATGTAAGTTTATTGAAGTTAATACATTAAATAATGCATTAACTTATACATTATTCTCATATTTATTATTACTAATAATATTATTATTAGTGTTGTTGCTACGAATAATAATAATAATAATAATAATAATAATAATAATAATAATAATAATAATAATAATAATAAGTGTTTTATTATTATTATTATTATTATTATTATTATTATTATTACACTGGTGAGTCTCTGTATTATTAATTAGCAGGTAAATGTGTGTAGGTCAGTTGAGTGCTGTGTAGGTGAACAGTAGGTGCTCAGGTCTCATCAGTCTAACAGAGGAGCTTCCACAGCCTAAGCTCAGACAGAGCAGCGCGGTCACCTGCAGACCTGTGAGCAGCAGCTCAGTGAACGACGGCCAGAGGACTGTGACAAATTCCCATTGTATCTGCTTTACTCACACTTTATTACACAGACGAGCCTCAGCCCTGCAGATAACCATTCATCACCACACTACACCCAGCAAGTCAGCCAGGACTCGGCTCAACGGCGGCCCGCTGAGGGATTCATAAGGAGCTTTGATGGCGTGTTGACGTGAAATGGTGCTGCAAATTTATGGAGAAGATCGTGTTGATAGAGGCCGTTTAAAAAAACACTTATTGTAAGAAACCAGTGTTTCACAGCTCAGTATATTTTTTGAAAAGTTGGTCTTTGTGCCTGATGATTAATGTGAGGTGAAGTTCTTTATAAAAGCTCATAATGTCACACAACTCAACACGCTGACATCCAAAATAATTCGGATTCGCGCTTTGCAGTGTGAACAGGGCAGTAATTAGTTAGATTTCAGAATAGACTGTTCAGTGCACAATACCTAATGAAATGAAACAAGTTAGGTAGGCGCGAATTGTCACTTTCAATAATGCCAGCGCTCCTTAGCATTCAAAATAATTGCAACATAAACGAATTAGTAGATACCATTTGGCTCCCCGAGAAAAAAAGAATGGGTTGTATTTAGCATCCACTGATGTCGAAAACATCTCTGTGCTGAAATTGAATTCAAGTCAATAACAGAGCAAGAGAGAAAGCGATTAAACTAGGCTCGGGCTTCTTTTCTGCATTTCATTTAGTCAGATAATAATCGAGTTAAAATACAGCGAGCAGGAGGGAAGTGGCTGCTGAAATAGTCTTAATAATAATTGCGAAGGGAGTTAGGTATATAATTACACATGGACCAGTGCAGGGCCTTCACTAAAGCAAGCAAAGCACTTTCAATAAATAGGCCTTATAATACGCCACATCTAACTGAACCTCATCAGGATGGACTGAAGGGGCTGAGATGTCTGCAATATGTACTCATCAGATATCTGACCTGGTCTACACACAGCTGATACAAGTCCAACCTGAAATGTCCCCCATTCTGTCTTGCTGATGATCCAGCATGTCCTCCTCCTATTGAGACACACAGAAACTCTTATTATTGATATAGCCTAGAATTCACAAAATTGATTTTTATGCTTCCCCCTAGCCAGCTTGTGCTGCAGAGAAATATTTTTATTCGCGCGAAAGCTGAAATAAGTGCGTAATAAAACGATGATATATTAAATTCGTTTCCCCCGTGTTGAGCTTTTATTATGCGTCATTTTTCATTTTTATTGAATTGAAAGCGGAGGATCCTCCGCGTTGCTTGAGGCGCAGAAAGGTTAAATTATTTGTGCCAATCAGCCTGTGCATCACTGAAGGCCACTGAAGGCTGAGCTATAGCTTTAGACTGTACAGGCTGGTCCATACATCAGCGCACTTCACTTTCATTTAATATCAGTACAGATTTCACAGCTTATTTTACTGAACTTACCAATGATTTGTCTTTACGGCAGCGTTTTGTCATCGCTGTCAAAACGAACAAAATGATGAGCTTTAATTATTAAGCCCATGTTCCTCTATTAACTGCGTATTTGTTTATTTGTAGCCTGTATATTCTTCATAGCTCACTAATGTGTATAATACCAAATAACTCATGCTAACAGACTCGTTTTGGTGAGAAATACAAGAATTGCTTGTCCAGCGTCGAACAGCCACTGAGGTAAAAAAATAAATAATAAAAACGGTAGCGGTCTCTTTAAGAGAAGGGCGCGGGCTGCAGTGCTCCTTGGGAGCCAATGAGCGAGCGCGTGAGGTGGTTTGGGCAGAAGGCGAATCTCACCTGCAGAAAATCAGCAGATGAGGCGCGAGGACAGGACAGTCCAGCTTTGACAATTAGTCCGGGCTAACAGGTCACTGTAATCAGGCCGCGCTGGGGCGGACATGCGCTGTGCTGCTCAACACGCCAGGTTTTTACACCCAGACTTCACATCAACTCCTCAGACGGATTAAAGGGTCAGTCTGTGTCCTCTGTATTTCTGATTTCAGGTGCTAAAACGCGTCAGAAGACATGCGAGAAGCAGGTGGATAATGTCAGCCAAGCGGAGTCCGACAGACACTATGGATTTGCTCTGACCGCTGATTCAGTCCGGTCTGATACAGCACTTCTCCTTCCCCGAATGGCTGCGTGAGGAAAACTATTCGTGCAGTGAGGATTAACCTGACGGCTGAGACAGAGGAATTAAAAAACAAACGCTGGTCTGGTTTGCTGAGGCGTGTTCTTGTGTGTCGCTGTATGAACACAGAGTCTCCGCGATGGAGCACACGGGCATCGAGGAGGTGAACCAGACGCACCAGCAGCACGAGCCCATCAGCTTCGGAATCGACCAGATCCTTAACAACACGGAGCAGCCGAGCAGCTGCATGGTGCCGAGCCGAGCCAGCGAGCCGGACTATCCGCTGGCCTCCGGCGTCTACGCCAACGGCTACAACAGCGTGTACAGCCCGGCCTGCTCCATGGCACCCGGCCTGGCGGGCTCCTACAACGTCAACATGAACATGAACGTGAGCATGAACATGAACGTGAACGTGAGCTCGGGCAACGCAGGGGGAGTTATCCGCGTGCCCGCTCACAGGCCCATGCCCCCCGGGCCCCATCCGCCACCCGCCGGGCACCCAGCGGGCATCACGGCCGGACTGCCCACCGTACCCACGGTGCCCAGCATGGGCAGCCCGTCCAGCTTCACCTTCCCCTGGATGGAGAGCAGCAGGAGATTCGCCAAGGACAGACTTACTGGTAAGAGTTGTCCTCACTGGCCACGTCCGGCCATATTTACAGATGTTTCTCTCACAGCAAATAACAGAGATGATAACTGTTTCAGATGACGAATAACAAACAATCTCATCCAGTAATGAAATCATAATAATAACGTTATAATAATGTAAATGTAAATAGTCTGATAAAATAATGTATAATGAATAATGTAGCATAGCACTAAGCTAACAACAACAACAACAACAACAACAACAATAATAATAATAATAATAATAATAATAATAATAATAATAATAATAATTAGTACTTTCATTACTGTAATAAAGTAATGTAGTAATAATGCCATGTAATAATAGCACTAGACTAACAACAATAACAAAACAACACTGCAACAGCAATGATCTTAATAAAATATAGCTTACCACCACCACTACTACTAGTAATACTACTACTACCACGATTACTACTACTACTACTACTACTACTACTATTATTATTATTATTATTATTATTATTATTAGTAGTAGTAGTAGTAGTAGTAGTAGTAATAGTAGTAGTAGTAGTAGTAGTAGAAATTGTTGCTGTTGAAATTGTAATGGAAAATATTGGAAATAGTAAAATTGATCATGATCATTATGAAAATATATACACTCTTTTTTGTATAATTATATTCTAGGCAAAAGTATGTTTTTGAAAGTATTTACAGTAACATTAAATGGTTAATATTGCATGTTGTTTTGTGTTATTGTTGATGTTCATAGGAATATGTCATTTTATATTTTAATCATATATGTATCAATATATATCAATATCAGTATAAATACTAAAATACATACACAGTTTTCCAGAAACATTCTTTCAAATGGCTTTTGCCCTAAACCTGATTATCTGCATTATGGTTCATCAGCTGGAGCCCAGAGCAAATCATACAGTATTTCACTCTATCTGAATTAGTCCTACTGTGCTGGCAGATTTTAGCTTTGCACATTATCTGCAGATTTATTTAAATTATGTTCAGTCCACTGAAAACACTAGTGCTAGGTTAGAAGTGTTCATTTTAAATACAAGTAAAAAACATGAATAAATATTTCATTCTGAACAGTGACAAAGGAATAAACAATTACATCAGTGTTTTATTTAATCTGGCCAGAATGAAACCGCTGAATGAACCCAAGATATTTATTATCCATGTACAATCATTTAAATTATTATTATTATTATTATTATTATTATTATTATTATTATTAAAAATAGTAATAATAATAATAGTAATAGTAATAGTAATAATAATAATAATAATAATAATAATAATAATAATATAATTAAAGAATAAAAGAAAGTAAACAATTGCTAAATATTGATTCAAATAGATAGATAGATAGATAGATAGATAGATAGATAGATAGATAGATAGATAGATAGATAGATAGTACTTAAATTCAACTTAGGCTATATTTTACTCCATGGTGCACTGTTGGCTTGATGAAAATTGTTTATTTATTAACTGCTTAACTAGACTATTATCTAGAGTGTTATTTTGTTTAAATAATTCTAAATGTGGATCTAAAAGAGAAAGGACAGATTAAGAACAATATTGATTTATCTTTGGTTTCTGAGCTAAATCTGAGACCAGCGCTGTAATAACACGTTAATAATGAATAATTCTGGTTTTGTAATAAATATAACCTTAAAAACGGACAGAGTGATGTTTAACTCCAGCTGCACCGAGTAACGAGCTTAAGCTCGAACTCACTCCTGCAGCCATGACGTCATCCGTATTAAGATGAACATGAAGAGCAATATGGATTTGTGCACATTAAATATTCACAAAGCCGCTCTATTCTCATTAATTATTAAAATGAGAGAATGATATGTCAACTGGAAAAGCTCTTTTGTAAATATGCTTATCAATTTTACTCATAGTCACTTTGGGCCACTCGTTTAATATGTTTTATCTGTGCTGTGTGTGAATGGCTCAGTCAATGCGCACTGCCACTTTACTCTTTTATCTCCACTATACTTGAGCAGTGCGCCGATCGCTTGAATATTTTTTATTTCATCAAACAGTTTTACAGCTGATTCTTGTGTTAGACCCGTTTCTGTATTTACATCGTAACTAGATATTTCTAGGCCTGTATAGCTTCCTCTGTGAGGCAGCAGTTAGCTTTAGAAGTCAATTATAATGTGAAATACATGGACTCAAATCCAATTTATGAGACTCTTCCAATGTTTCTTTGTTCTTTCTTCAATTACTATTAACTGTAATAATGCATTAAGAAACATCGAGGTTTATTGTGTATAATAGCTTAAGCAACACTGTACTGTAGGGTACGGCTAATAAGGCTACATGATAATAGTATAATACTGAATATGATTATAAAATATGGTAACACTGTACTGTAGGATACTGTTCATAAGGGTACATAATAATAACATAATGCTGATTATTATTATAAACTCTGATAACACTACATGGTGCTGTTCATAAGGTTATATGGCTGCATAACATTAAAAACGGACATGATCTATTAGAAATAAGCCTTTATAAATGTTTATATAGTCTTTTGTCATTATTATTATTATTATTATTATTATTATTATTATTATTATTATTATTATTATTATTATTATATGCATATTTTTAATAACAATAATAATAATATATGTACCATTATGTTATTAATACTCATTATCTAGTATAATACCTTCAAAGTCAAACACTGCAATAGTAGTTTTGTATAATTGTATACTGGACAAAACAGGTAGTAGGAATCCTGGAGAAGTCCATATTACTAAAGGTAAAAGCACACTGAGCAGAAAAACACAGTAACATTATGTCTGTGGAAAAGACTAGAAAAGTGAACATACAGTGGTTAAAGTAACCAGCATGTTTGAGAAAAGACCCAACAAGCAAAGAACCTCTTCACAACGTTTTGTTAATGCTATAACTTAAACGTTGTCTGAATGTCAACGTATCTGCTGGCGAAGATTTTAGACAGCAAATGAATATTTTGTTTGTTCTTGTTTTGTCTGTGTTTGTTTTCTCTCTTTGTGTCTGTTTTGTCTGTTTGTCTGTGTTTGTTTATATATCTTTGTTTTGTTGTGTTTGTTTTGTCCATGTTTTTCTGTTTGTGTTTGTTTTGTGTTTGTTTTGTCTGTTTTTTCTGTTTGTTTTTGTGTTCTTGATTTTTTTTGTATTTTCTGTTTGTGTTTACTTATTTTTATGTTTGTTTTGCCTGTTTGTGTTTGCCTGTTTTCTGATTTTGTTTTGTCTTTGTTTTTGTCTGGGTTTGATTGTTTTTGTGTTTGCATGTGTTTGTTTTTAGTCATAAATTCTTCCTCAGGGTTCCCTCCTTTACATTAAATGTTTCTATTAAACTAAACCCCAAAACTTCATCTTCAGTACAGTTTTCTCAGCCGTGAATGTCTGCCTTTCCAATCAGGTGTTAGATTTAAAGTCGCGAGACCTCATATTCACCACAGACCAGTAACACCAGTCCGGTCTGTGGGGGCTGAAACGCAACACCCCGTGCCCTTTTGCGTGTTAATTGACTTCTTGCGAGTTTATTACGGCGTAGAAATGCATAAACAGATCCGTCATTTTCCAGTCAATAAACTGGAAGGTGGTCACGGCCTCACATAGGCTCTTTTATTCTGCGAGTCGTCATTTTCCGCGCAGTGTTAACAGCCTAGGCCAAAAGATAAGCTCTGTACATCTTTAAAATAGATTCAACACGCAGACGCGCGATGCTGGGGGGCCAAACATTTCACACTGTCGGCACCTGTTCTGGCCTATTGCGCTTTGTTCACATCAGCGCAGACCAGGCTCAGGAGGCTGAAGAGCGTCCAGAACGGAGGCGAGTCTCCGTAAGCAGATACGGAAGGGAAATGAAATTGCTTGTGGACGGCGCTCCATCTGAAACGACAATAATCATCTTCCTCCGCCATAAATACACAACAAAAGCGCTTTGTAGCAGTGTAGTCATGGTGACTCCGCCTGGCTGGCCGCTTTATGCTCCTCTCTCCCTGACAATGATTTGATTTGATTCCATATTTCAATTCCCCAGTCTGGGGGAAATTTAACAGCGCATTCTGTTTTGCCTCGGCGAGCATAAATAGCGACAAATGCCCATGTTATATTTCAATATCCCGCCTCCATTGGATCTATTATATGTATATTTATTAGATTGCTACAAAGGTAATATTCGCAGCGGGGGAAGCAGCCACTGTCGTGTGAAGGTGGTATCACGTAGAAATGATTTTATTGCCGGCCTCTTATTCTCTGAGGCAGGGGGCTGATTTTTTGATGCGCTCGCGCTAAAATTCTATTAGGGAGACATGTGATTTAGAATCGTCCCTTCCGGCTCGGGTGGAAAGGGCTCCTATAGTTTTTAGTTCCGCTGAATTTATTTCAGGCCAAGATGGGTTTTCTTAGTGGTTTATGGTGAGTTTTTGGTTAGTGGACACTAAAAGGACATATGTAGTATTTGATTTAAGACCAGATCAGATAAGCCGAGCTTAAAGTTGGCCTATCAATTTTGGCTATGTTAATGCTGTTTTTTATGTATTATAAGTGAACAAATCATTAAGTTTTTCATTTGGAAATAGACACATTTTAAATTAGATATTAAGGTCACTATTTATTTTTTGCTGGACTATTGTTTGTTTCATGTGTTCTGCTTGTGTACACTAGCATTGAAGGCCTAACTCAGTGTAATGAGACATTACTCTCATATCAGATTGATTATGTCATGACCTCGACAGCCTGTCACTCAAACTCAGCGCTTTAATTAAAAGCAATCAGGCGCAATTATGTGCAGGAATGAAGAGACTGCCTTTAATTACATGGCTTGCATTTCCTCTAAGGTGGACAGTGAACTAATGAGGACACTGTAATGTCCTGATGGAAGTAAAAGTCTGGATACACAGGCATAGACTCCCAAGAAGAAAGATTTATTCAACTGTTTTTGTAAATATTCAATAGCTGCAAAATGTTAAAGAAAAAACCCACCTTTGTTTTTAAATTTCTGCATAATTAAATTATTATAGTATAAACAACCTGACTTGGAGTGGTTTGAGGTAAAATTTTGCTTTCAAAAGAAATTCAGGAAAACTAAGTTGTTCACAGTGGTGGTGATAGGAACCAGACATCTGAAGCCCAAAAATGTTGTTTCACAGAAAGTGATTACATTAAATGGACACAAGTGCATTGCCTGATGTCTGAGACACGTTTTGCAATAATATGTTGGCCTAAAATATATATTTTTAAATATGGTGTAACAGGCAGAGCACTGTGAGGCAAAATAGTCTTCAAAGAAAACAGTTTCCCCCCCAGATATAGCACTATTTTACAACTATTATGTACATTACATATGAACTCAGAAGGCATGTATAGGTTGGCTGTTTTGGATAGTGTATAAAATGATTATATTTGTGTTGTAGACATTGTGACCCCTGGTTCCTATCCCCACCATTGTAAAGAAATCAGAGTGGGTAAGTTTTTACACAATGCACCATTTCACATCACAACACTCTGAATGACTTTGCTTACATCACTGTGATTGAATTATGCAGGAAATGTGAAAAACTGATGGAATTCATCTGATTTCAATATCTTCTAATGACTAAAACAGATCCTGTGTCTGCCCTTATGTCCTTTTTCCTAATCTGACCAGTGTGAAAATGTGAAAGGTCCTTTTGAGTTCCACTGGTGGCTGAAAGTAGCTTGCACATGGAACTTGAGTTACACAGGAGCGTGTCTGAATGTGGAAGATCCTTTAGTGTACCCATGAAAAGACATTTACAGAAGTCCAACACAGTATTATTTGTACACTGGCTTGCCAGTGGGACCAACTCAGACACTCTATCTCAACCACACATGGGCAACCCTTTCAGGTCAGCTGGACTTGAGTTACTAAAGTTAGAGCTTTGTTTGTGGGATGAAGGTCATCCTCTTGGTTCCTTCAAGATATTTTTCATTTTCACGGTACATCTGTACATGTCGGTTAACAATATTAAATGGATTCTCTACACAGTTCACCTCCTATTACATTCTCCTTCACAGATGCTGCTGTATGGCATGGCTTCTGGTGCTGTATTTAGTAATATACTAAAATACTGTAAATCAGCTTGCTATAAAATATATCACATTAATTATTTTTTTAATGGGACACAATTCTACAATACCAAAATTATTCTGTTTCTATAACATTCTATAACTATAACATTTTATTAATTTGAATGAATATTTCTAGTATTCAATTACACACTTTATTACAATGACTTGCATATTATAATATTAATGAACAGATATTATAAACAGTTGGAAAGGAATTAAACATAAAGTGCTTTAGAGAAATAATATAGAAGACCAATTTTGGATCCCTAAAGAACCTTCAATTTATGTTTTATATAGAATAACTTTTGTAAAGTTTAAGGTTCTTAAACTTTTGTAAGAACCTCCAAATCATGTACATATTATAAAACTCTTTTTTCTTGAAGTGTAGAAGTCAAGAAACATAAAGATCCCTTCATTTGTAAGATTGCATGTTCATCAGAGGTGGGGAGTTTATCAGACTCCAGTCTTGAAGGGCAAGACTCCTGTACAGTTTTGTGATTTTTCAGATTAAAAACATCTGATTTAGATCAGCAGTTAATTTATAGATCAGTTGCTGCTTCTTAGCAGAGAAATCATCAAACTCTGCTGGACTTGGGTCCTAAGTTTCCCACCCCTGCAATGTGTGGAGTGCATCTGCATTACATTGTAATATCCTTTAATGTACCATTTACACTTTCTTACTTTATCAGTAGGTCAATGCAAAATCACAATACTATGAAAAAGTGTCTTTTATACAGTTGAACTGACAATAATTGAGCAGAACAATAATCTGTCTCTCAATTTTTATTTAAAGGTTTATGGTAGAGAACAAAATGAATATTTGTAAAAATATTTATAGCAGCAATTTCATAATTATTTTATTTTTTCATCAAATGTAAGACAGAAATTATGACTAATTATTGGGTTTTAAATGCATTTTCATGATTTTTTTCTTACCTTTCTGACATATTGCTACCAGCATTATTCAGTACAAACATGAGAAATTCAATTTAATATAAACAATTTTAATAGTGTTTGGCAATATTATATTTTATCATTATTGTGAGAAATAATCTCGTAATATGCTTTTCTGATCAACTGGATTTAGTGACCCCGTTCCCCCTTTAAAATATTATAACTTTTACAAGCCTATATTTGCACACACACACACACACACACACACACAC
>BRDA01050844.1:13678-26761 GCA_036984385.1 Crenuchus spilurus
TGGGACAGATACAAGTGGGACGACTGTACTGTTACCCTGGGACTAGTCTGTTTGAAGGAGAGAGAGAAAGAAAGAAAGAGAGAGAGGAAGTTTGTCTGATCAGGGTCCCATTGTCATGTCAGCAGGGTGAACATAGACAGGGTCTCCCCTTCAAGTTTGCCTTGACCTCTCAACCTCTGACCTATTAAGTATCACCTATAGCTGAACCAGGCGTGCTAATGTGGCTAACAGTGAATTGTAAATAGCCAGTAAATAGCATAATATTATCATAGGGATGATTAGAGGTTGTTCATTTTTCAGGATTGCTGGTGGCACAGTCTACCCCATCTGGCAGTCAGATGAGGTTATCTTCTGTGCTGAAAATATAAAATTCATACATCAACTTCAAGAAAAACAGTTATGATTGAAAATCTATGCCAGAATAAGTATAAAAACATACATGCAAAGAGGGCCTAATCATTAATAGACTTTTGTGGTTGTAGGATTGATATACCTATTTATTTTTGTACACTTTCTTAAGATATTATATCTTAGAAGTTCTTAAGTTATCTAGTACAAGTCAAAGGTTTGGATACACACTCCGCGGACATTCAGTGGTTTTTCATTATTTAAAAGTCTGTTTAAAAAAAATTGTAAAGTCATCCAAACTATGTAATTATTTAAACAAAAAAGTGTTAAACAAACCAGAATATGTTTTGTATTTTAGACTCTTCAAAGTAGGCACCTCTTCATGACAGTTTTCTTGGCATTTTCTCAGTCAGATTTATGAGATAGTCACCTGGAATGGCTTTCAGTTAACAATGTGAATTGTCAAGAGTTAATTACTTGCATTTCTTGCCCACTTAATGTGTTTAAGACCATCCCTTTTGTGCCAAATGAAGAATCTAAAATCTAAAACATATTTTGGTTTTCTTAACACTTTTAAGTTTGCTACATGATTCCTTATGTGTTCCTTCAGTCTGGATGACTTCAGTATTCATTTACAGTTGTTATAAAGACTGAATCGGTAAAAAAATGATGTAATGTATTGTTTTATACTGTTGTTCAGATGTTGTTTATAATGTAATCCAGTGTGAGCTGAGATGGTCAGTGTGTGGTCACTTACAGTTTATGTCTTGTTGTATTTACAGCTGCTCTCTCTCCGTTCTCTGTAACACGGCGGATCGGTCACCCGTATCAGAACCGCACGCCGCCGAAGCGGAAAAAGCCACGCACGTCGTTCAGCCGCGTGCAGATCTGCGAGTTGGAGAAACGCTTCCACAGACAGAAGTATCTGGCCTCCGCGGAGCGCGCCACACTCGCCAAAGCGCTCAAGATGACGGACGCGCAGGTCAAGACATGGTTTCAGAACAGGAGGACAAAGTGGAGGTGTGTAACATTGGTGCTTTACTGCATCTCACAACTGATCTCACTTCACAAACACATCGGGGTATCAGTCTGCCCTATCAGCCCTGCTCTGTGAAAACACCAACTTCATTAAGTTTGACTAAAAGAGATTTTAATCAAATACATTTTTGGATTCAATTCCTTTTGGTCCATTCAGATAAACCTTTCAAAAAAAATGTCTTCATATAAAAATACTATTTATCCGAAATTATATTCATTTAAATAAAAATAATTCTAGATTACTCACAATAAAAAACAACACATTACATATCAAACTAGACACATTTATGTGTTCACATATTTTGTGTTACTCTTAAAGTACTTTGTGTGAGTTAAAAAGTTTTTTTATTGTATTTATTTAAAAAAAATAGTAAGTTACAGAAAAATATTATAAACACGGAATAATACTAAAATATTAGTGTAATGTCTGTTAGTCTGTTTTAAACACTGTTGTCTTTATATATTAAATAGGTTTACTGTAGTGGTGAGATCAGTCACCATTGTATGAGGTCAGTCTTAATGTGTAATTAATGTAATTTATTGTTTAAAACATGTCACTATTACATCTCTTTATTAGTTGTATTAGAAATTTTGTGAGCTATTGGATTTCTAAAAGAATCCAAATTAAAACAACATTTTAACACCTTAAGTTTAAACACTTCTATATGTAATGTTTTTACCAGAAAAGAAGAAAAAAAGACTTTTCAGGTTTGTATATATAACCTTTGCTGATATTATCAGAATAAATTCCAAGTAATATTAATTACTGCTGTGAAATATTTAGTAGCTCGTTTTTCATGTATAGCTAGTGGTTTGAGAAGAATAAATAAGGAGGTTATGTAATATGTAAAACATACAAAAGCACAATATTACATATGGTAAAATTCAAAGGTCTGGACACACCCTGTGGACATTCAGTGTTTTTTCATTATTTAAAAATGGTCTGCATTGTAGATTAATATAAAGTCATTCAGACTATGAAGAAATACATATGGAAAAATTTAGCTAAACAGAATATGTTTTATATTTTACATTCTTTAAAGTAGGCACCTCTTGCTATCACATTCATTTTCTCAGTCAGCTTTATGAGGTAGTCACCTGGAATGACTTTCATTTAAAAGCTGTGCCTTGTCAATAGTTAATTACTTGCATTTCTTGCCCTTGTCAGTTGTTTGATTAATCTAAAACATATTTTGGTTTGTTTAACACTTTTAAGTTTACTACATGATTCCTTATGTGTTCCTCCTCTGACTGGTACTGTATACATTACAAAACATTACATATTTTATTTTATTTTGATACTTTAACACATACTGTATACGGATTAAATAGTCTGGTTCTCTATTTCAAACAATTCTAAACAGGAAGAGAATAAACTGCTAAAATGTTTTATTAACTTTAAAGCAATTAGCCTGGCAATCTTGAAAATTTGAGGTGATTACACTTCTAGTTAAAAGAATTGTATTCTCCACACTGTCTTAAAAATAGTAGGTTGATAAAAGCTGTTACTTTAAAAAAAAAAAAAAAACAATCTCTTTTTTCCTTGTGCATATTCTAATGTGCTTTTTTTTTTTACAATCAAACATATCATTTTATAGTCATACATTTCAGGCTATATCTAATATGTGAACATAATATCATAAAGAACAACACATTTTGTTGAAACCTTGCTAAGAAATATTTTATTATTTAATTTGTTAAGTATATGATTATCAAGAAAAACATTTTGAGCCACACTTCTTTCAGTACAAGTATCAGCTACATTTATTAGAATTGATAGTCACTGCATTGCTGTAAATTGCAATATTGCATTGATATTTATGAAATATGTAGAGCACAACCAAAGCATATATATAAAAAGATAAAATAAAAAGAATGAAAGTGGCCTTTAATGTTTATGACAATTTTGGAATAACACTTTTTGCAGCATCACAGCTACATTATGGTCTGTGGTGGGCCATGGCATAGCTAGTATTACCTTGTTATACTAACAATTTTCATGGCATGTTTTACTCAAATGACTTGAATAAAATAAAATATTTAATATAAAATTATATTTTAAATGTAAAAAAGAGGTGTTGCCATTAATTGGCCAAATAATGTATAGAGTAGATTTATTCAATTTTATGAAATATTTTATTACAAGTATTCATACATATGCAACAGAACATTCCATGATTGTGAAAACTACTACTAAGTTAGAGCAAATGAATTGCCCAATACTCAGAAGAACTTGATGACCGAATTATGACCACCAACTTTTAAATAAAGCAGCAGTTGATTTGTAGATGTTGTCTTTGTTTTTAATCAGTGGTATAAACATATATTGGTTTTTCAAGTCTTGCAGAATCACCCTACAAATGCAGTGATTTTGATGCCAGCAAATCCATTTAAAAATGGAAATCTGCTTTAAGATGTAATTGTGAGTGGAAAGAGACTTGCAGAGGACAAATACAGCCTGAGTTGAGAACAATAAAGAACCAAAGCTTTTAAATTGCAGACATTTGTTAAAGTTTGGTATTTATCAGATTGATCTCCTGTTGGTAGTAAATGTTTGTATTTTTGCACCATGCCAGGTCTGCAAACTCGGCCAAGAGTGAGATTCATTGAAGGGGGCATTCTTTGCCTCCTGGTAAAACAACACTTTAGTTTTGCTGAGCTCTGCTAAATATCTTTTCCTTCATTTTCTTTGGACACCAATTTCCTTGACCAAGCAAAAGTGCTGCAGCTTTTAAAAGCTTGTGTTGAAATTTGCTTTCTAGTGCATTACAGAGCCCATAGGTCTGAATAATTGAGTGCATGTCCATCCTTTCTCTTTAATCCGATATACCTGTTGCTGTTGGCTCTTTTAGAACAAATGAGTACGCAATCTAATTAAGGCCAGGCTTACTTGCCTCAGTTTTTTATCAACGAGCTGCAGTGGGCAAGAGAGTCGCTGCTGAAGTTGATGTATTTATAATGAAGCTGAGTCATGGCCTTTAAGGAATTTAAAATGATTAAGGTCATTTTGATGTGTCAACTCAATAACATCTCCATTTCTACTTCATTTAAGCATCAGTGGGATGAATTGTTGGCTGCCAGTGAAATTGATGGATTTTTACTGAATTTCTATGATATTAAATATTGTTTCACTCTCGAGGTCTTATAATTTGCAAACACTTATAATTTGCAAACACTTATTTTTAAAGACATCATTGAAAATCCAGTGACAAATGAGATATACACACACATTAATCAATGAAATAATGTCAGTTCTTCATGATCTAAATTCCTAACTGCATAAAAGCTTGCTTGCTCACTTCTGCATCTCATTTGAAAATGTTAGATGTTGCAGGTCAGAAGCTCTTACCTGATGGACTGTGGTACAGATTTAAAGCTGCAATAAGTTTGCACCAAACAAGAGAACTAAAAACTCTCAATCACTTATTTCCAAACTATCAGAACTTACTGTCCATAAACATCTCATACACTGTAAAAAAAATCTTGTCAAATTTACGGTGAAAAACTGGCAGCTGTGGTTGCCATTTTTTCACCGTAAAAAATACAGTGATCTTGTACATGGTTTGAAAATATTCCAATAAAGATGAGTTACTGTTAAAATAAGATTTAACAGTAACAAAATGTGCTTTTCACAAAAAATAAACTGAAAAATTAGTTTGTGCTGTTATTTTAATTTTACGGAATATTTCGATTAAAAACACAGTGCAAGAGTATTTAACAACGGAATAACGTATTTTTTTCAGAGAAGAGATGTAAAAAATAGTGTTTTAGACATTATACATATTTAGACTTACAGAAACTGTATTGAACCTTTTTAGAGTTTACAGTCTTTTACTGTCATGCTTTCACAGTTTTTCACTGTAAAATCTACAGACATTTTTTACAGTGTAAGAAGTACCATCAATGTTCTCTTGAAGCCTTGAAAATATTGATGGGAAATTAGGCATTTACTATCTTTGTGCTTTTTGGCTGAAAAAGAGGTGGGGAATAAAGAACATGTTTATGTTCTATATGGGCAACAGGCCCACCATCAAATGAGTAAGGTGCAATCACATTACACTGATGCAGTTAGCTTTAATGGGTGCTTAATGGAAGCTGGCATGTCATGGAAGCTGAAATGCTGGCATGGATGTTACAAACTTTTAGATGCACTATTCTGGTCAGATCTTACCAATGCTTCAATAATAAATATATGTTTTTCTTTTTTAACCTCTCCCACTAATTTCTGATATAAATTTCTGATTACCATTGTAGCTTTTCAGCTGTTGACCTTGGTGAGAAACTTTGTATTCAACACTCATTTTTCTCACCAATTAATTTTTTTTCTAAATTTCAAAATAATTAAATTTTTAAGATCTAAAAATGTGTTATCAAACCAGGCATTAGGATCTATCCTGACTTGTCTACAAAACAGAGTCATTTTATTGACTGTTCAAAACAAACAATGAAGTATATACTATACATGTTTTTGTATCTAATGTTGATAGTGGTAATCTTTTTTTGGTGGTAGTCCAAAAAATGCATGTACCTATTTGTATTAAAAAATATATATATCTTATGCCAAAAGCTCAACTCAAACCTATAACTAAACAATTAGGTAACATATTCACTGTAATTACTTTCTGTGAGGTGTTAAGAGGTTTTAAGCACTTCTGATATTTGGTTCCTATATCAATACTGTTGTAGACTCTGTTAATCTGTATTGCTGCTTTAGACCTCACTCTGAATGACTTTTTTATATAATACCAGTCAGTCTTCAGGTTGGACTCACCTTCTCATTCAGTGTTTTTCTTTTTTTCTATGTTGTAAATTAATACTGAAATCGAACACATAAAGAGTCATGTAGTAAATGTAAAAGTGTTAAAGAAACCAAAATATGTTTTAGGTTTTAGATTATTTAAAGTATGCACACAACTGATGGTCTCAAACACATTAAGAGGGCAAGAAATGCAAATAATTAAATCTTGACAAGGCGCAGCTGTTAACCGAAAGCTATTCCAGGTGACTACCTCATAAAGTTGACTGAGAAAATGCCTAGAAAGCTGCCATCCAAGCAATAGGTGCCTATTTTGAAGAATCTAAAATATAAAACATATTCAGGTGTGTTTAACAATTTTTTTTGTTCACTAATTCCATATGTATGTATTCATAATTTGGATGACTTTAGTATTAATCTACAATGCAGACAATTTTTAAACAATGAAAATTCACTGAATGTCCAGAAGGTGTGTCAAAACCTCTAACTTATACTGTATAACTTAATAACTATTAAGATATCATATCTTAAGAAATTGTACAAAATAAATAGGTATATCAATCCTACAACCACAAAAGTAATGATTAGGCCCTCTTTGCATGTATGTTTTATACTTATTCTGGCATATATTTTCAATCATAACTGTTTTTCTTGGAGTTGATGAATAAATTTTATATCTCCAGCTCATGAAGACAATTTCATCTGACTGCCAGATGGTGTAGACTGTGCCTACAGAACTTGTACTAACAGGATTTAAAACATGCAGAAAAAGAGTTTATGTCACATGGTCCGTTGCAAATGTTTTCAGTACACACCTTTCATTGACTGAAGGGTTCATTGTGGAGAAATGGAGTTTGCATAATACTTTTTAATGGACTGCTTTTTAAAATGGAATAAATTATTAGTAAAATAAGGCATAAAATGCACTAATTAAAAACATCTAAATGAGATATTGCATTTAACTGACTCTAATTAGAAAGTGACTTAATTGTTGCCTTTTGAATGTCAATTTAAAGTAATTTATTTCATTACATTCATTTAATGTGTTAATTATTCAAAAATATCCTCCTGAGATAATACCAAATTTTATATAAAATTATATTTATAAAATCATCAGTATTAAAATCAAAGTATCAGTACTTGATATAATGTATTTTGCTATTGTTCACACACACACACACACACACACACACACACACACACACACGCACACACGCACACACGCACACACACACACACACACACACACATAACTTTTAATGTAACCTGATGTAAAGACATTTTACCTCAGTGATTTTTGGGGCATTACTATTGGTACCTTAATACAATGTTCATACAATGTAAAAGGTTTCTGCTGTGTTCAGACAATGTAGAAACCAAAAAATGTAAAAAAAAAAAAAAAAAAAAGAGATACTTGGTTTTCATAGGATAGCAATGACTGACTTCTTGTCTTGGACTCTTCCCTCAGGAGACAGACAGCTGAGGAACGTGAGGCTGAGAGGCAGCAGGCAAACCGTCTAATGCTTCAGCTCCAGCAGGAGGCTTTCCAGAAGACCCTGAGCCAACCCCTCCAGCCAGACCCCCTCTGCCTGCACAACTCATCCCTCTACGCTCTGCAAAACTTACAGCCCTGGGCAGAGGACAACAAGGTGACCTCCGTCACCTCTGTCGCATCCGTGGTCTGACCCACACCTGCCATTTGTGTTTGTTAATGAGAAAAGAGAAAGGATTTTATAGTCAGGGTTGAATAGGATTTATGGGACAGCAGTTAGGGGAACATTTTGGGTGGATCTCAGACACATTCATTTGGACTGCTTTCAGGAGCCTTTACTTTAAGCCATAAGTTAAACATATTTATTTTGTGAAACTCTAGCTGAGATCTCACTTCACACAGTCCTGATCTTTTTGTTCTTTTCCAGTCATATATTTATGGAAAAGAAAGAAATTTAGTCATTTAAAAAGGCTTCATTTTCAATGATGGTGCGGATTCAGCTTCCTCTTTGTAATGAGATAATACTGCCTGGGAAGAATTGTGGGGGAGGTCAGTGACAAATGAGTATATTGTGCATTTCTTCATTTTCCCAAATGGACTGTAACAGAAGCTGAAAGACAACAAACACTGCTTTTGCTGATAAATGTTGTTGTTCCCACCTGAATCCGGTCATTTGTATCATCCCTTACCCTCCGTTTTCACTCCTCTTCCTTCAGCTGCCTGTCTAACAGAGGGTGGGACTGCGTTGTCCCTTCCAACCTGAAACCCTGCGGAGCTGTATGATGAATTTCATCCATCAAGACGGCTGTTTGTCTACGTGCCATATGGCACCAGCGAGACCGACGCAGCCACTGACTCGTTTGTTCTTGTTGTTTTGCTTTGAACTCTGTAAGATGTGTTTGTGATGCATGTTGACCGCGTCTCCTGCGCATACACAAGGACTGAAGACTTTGTCCAGTTGTGTCCAGCTGGAGTCCTCATCCTTCACCTGAAACTTTGCAAGCAAGTACGGACATGCTCCCACTGTATTCCTTCATGATATGATGACATTTAAAGTCGTTTTATATTAAACATGATTGTGACTTCTAACAAAACACTGAATCCTATTATTTACCCTGACACTTTTGTCCAGAGAAAACAAACAAGAATAGCTTGGAGCCAAACAATACACCTATTCTGTGTACTTCCATTGTCACTGTTTGTAGCTTTGAGGTTGGTACAAAGACCAGATATATCAGCGTGTATTGTTGCTCTTGACCTATGCCCATCCAGACACCGTAGGCGTGTAAACAAGTGTTATCATCCTAGTGAAAAAAAGAAAAGCAAAACAAAACAGAAAGAGTTGAGTCAAAACAAAAACATTTTCTCTCTGGATGCTGCAGTACAGCACTATCAGGGTTCATCTTCAGCGTAAGGGTGTAGATGCACAGCTCTGTTCTCTGCACTAAATGATCCTTCACACTCTTTAGTTCACATGGCTGCCTCTCCCAGGAAGCACAGAAGAAGTAAACTGATTAGAGTGGAGAGTGTTGTTCAGTCAGTGGCCCTCAGCAGAGAATCCACAGCAGCATTAGTCACAGACTGCACTTTAACTTCCAAAACATGTTAGTTTTAAAAGAAATATTCAGTGCTGACCCATTTTCACTAGCATACTCTAAACCCTATGGCCACAATTGTGTCTAATTAGGTTCCTTAGTAAATGAAAGGTTCTATACAGAACCACAAGAACACAAAAAAGCATTTAGATACTTTTTTGCATGGTGCTGAAATGGTTCTTCTGATATGGTTCAGTATATCAGCAAAATGAGTTCTGTTATAAGATTGAAATAAGGAAAAACAACACTTTTTGGTGCTATGTATTTATTTAACTATGCAAATGGTTCTTTGTCTCCTCATGGTTTTGTATGGAGTCATATCCCTTAACTAATACTTGAAGAACCATCTCTTTTTTAACAGTCTACTATAATGATATTTGACTTGTTAGTGAACTTTGAAAAAATAACCTTTTAAAAAACATAACAAATTTGTCAACACACACACACACACACACACACACACACACACCCACACACACACACACACACACACATAGCTTTTACTATTGCTGTAGTAAAGGAAATTAGTCTAATATGTGAAGGCTTGCATTGTTATTAATATTAACATAATAGTTATTATTATCTATTAATATTGTTAGTAACTACTATGTAACTAATATGATGTTTTTTGGTTGAGAGTCAAAATGACTCACTGAAAGGTTTTTTAGTGTTTAAGGTTAGTTTTTATTACCTTTAAGCAAATTGCTTACCACTTTCAAATGTATATATATATTTTACATTTCTAGAATATTAAACTGATACGACTTTATGTGAAGTAAATAAACAGTTCAAAATATCCAAAAAATCATAATATCTCCTAGAAACACTATTGACCAACAGGGAATTATTTAACTTCAGTGTATTAAAGATCATCAATCTACATCATCAAATAAAGCCAAGCTCAGCATTTTTTGTTGCATATACCAAAACATAGAACTGTTACCAGGTGCTGAAAGCTTTGTTTTGTAGCTGCTTAGAGCATCAAACTCCTGTCATAACAGAGCAGACACAAATCTCCACTCTTTGTAGAAATGCTACTGAACTTTGCTATATAGACAAAAAGGGTCTTTTTACATAAACATAAACAGCTTTTTCCAACACAGAGGACAAAACAACAATTTCAATCTTTGAGTTGGTCCTACATTTATTACACTTTGTTCCTTTACCATATTTATACAATTTGCCAGAAAAAGGAACTTAGACTAATAGGTGTAGGTTTATTTTGCACTTATTAATCTAGTAATAACAACTATGTAATTATGCAATTCATAGGTTACCTATGCTGTTATGTGAGTGAGAAACAGAAGAATGAAGTCACTGAAGGCTTTTTAGTGCTTAAAGCAGGGGTGTCCAAACCCAGTCCTGGAGGGCCAGATTCCTTTGGTGATCGTCCTAATCATCCAAACACACCTCATTGAGCCACAGGTAATGAGCATGTTTAATTGTGGTGTCACAGCAGGCCAATTAGCAAACTGTGCAGGATTCCGGCCCTCCAGTACTGGAGTTGGACATGCCTGGCTTAGGGGGTTATAGCGAAACAAAAACAGATACATTGAGATCAGATCACAAGACTTGATATACTTGAGATATTAAGATGGAAAGAATCTAGGACTTATTATTATACAGTGCCATTTCAAAAACAGATTATTGTGAAAAGGTTTAATGAACTGAAATATAATCCATTGAAAAACACTTAATATATACTGTATAGTTATGCACCATTGAACAGTTTCATGCAGGATTTGTCAAATTTCAGTGAACTGAAAATCATCAATGTCAAAAAAACATCTACATCATTTATTAAAAACAAGCTCAGCACTTTTTGTTCATACAACACAGAACTGTTACCAGGTGCTGAAAGCTGTGTTTTATAACGGCTGCTTAGTGCATCAAAACCCTGTCATAACAGAGCTGACACAAATCAAAACTTCACTATTTATAGAAATGTATTCTTTATTTTCAGGTGTTTAAGCTCTGCCTAACACCTGTTTTCAGGGTCAGTAGCAAAGAATATAGGCTTGTTTAAATAGCTTTTCTGATTTCCATATCATCTTATGAATTCCCATTGATATATGCAGCTTCAGTTGTGCAGTAGAATGCAAAGCAGCTGTCTAACTTTAGCTTTACCTCTGCTCCTGGTTGGTTTAGTCAGGTCTGACGGTGTCTCGCCTGGTTGAGATCATGTCAGTATGGGCCGGTTGCCCTGGTGACGCCTGCTTCACCCCTATTTCCTCTGCCAGCCCTTGACCTGCTTTCATCTCGCTGTCTCTGCCGCCACGCCGACGTGACTTGGCTCATTTTACTAAAATTCCTCTCGCCCACTGTTTTCAAAACTTGGTATTGTGTTTGGCTACAGGTGCTATTAGCTTCCCCAGCAAAGTGCTTGTTTTTTTCCCTCCTTGTTTTAACAGCCTACCTGAGGGTCTGTACATTTTCCCATAAAATGCCACCACACAAGAAGCTGATGTTTAAAAGCAAGCCTGTATCACACTTCCTATCTTGCTTTATGTTTGCAGACAGACTCCCATGTTTATCACTCGGCAAGAGTGTGTCAGTCCGACCTGATGGGTTTATGTGAGGTGGCTTTCATCAGGCGTTTAACTGAACGTAGCCTTGTTGATGTCATGATCTAGAGTACAAACGGAAAAAGAAAAAAGAAAAACAGAAAGAATGTAAAAGCACTGCATACACAAATAACCCAGACAAGTCTGCCAAGGGTCAAGGAATGCAACAACAAAAAGGAATGGATATTCAGAAACATAAACTCAAACAGACATGTTTATATGATGGGCTACAGATATACTGTAACACAATCAAGCCGAGTGTCTGCTGTGGCCTAAAGAAGTGGGATTGGGACTGAAAGGTTGATGGACATGGGTGAAGTACACATAAGCAAGGCACCTAACCCCCAGCTGCTCCCAAGGTGCTGCTGCTGACAAGCTCCAAACAACTGTGTGCTGACTACCTGTGTGTGTGTGTGTTCACTGTATGAATAGGATAAAGGTGGAGATCAATTTTCTTTGCGCGCAACACAGTGATGAAAGAATAGGTCCTTCTTTTGTGTGTTACACTTGTGGAAAGAGCTGGTTCTTCCTAAGAGTGTAACACAGTGTTTAATTACTTGATTCTTCTTTTGTGTGTAACAAAAGAAGGCTGTTAAAATTATACTGACACCGACTCACTTTGCTTTTATGCTTAATGCGGAATTCTATTGATTTTTGTATAATTAAAGTACTAAAACTTAATTATATACCGCTTGATTATATAAAACACTATCATACCACAGACAATAAGACAGTCATAAGTGGGTTTTGTTTTAAAGATGAGTTTTTTGTCTTTAATGTGTACAAACCCCTTTTAACCCCACCCTAAAAAAAAAAAAAAAAACTAGAACAAACCTAATTCTATTTGCTTAAAAACTGAAATTGATGCCTGCATGGAAAAATACATGTTTATCACTGTGTCACATCAATTTTTCTTTTAATTTGACTTTTTAATGATTTAATTATTTGGGTAATTATTACTGATACTAATTGTTACAGTTTTACAAGTGGAATTTTTGCTCATTCTTAGTGTTTACAAGACTTCAGCTGCTCACCAGTCTGTGGATGCTGTTGTCTGATTCTCCTTGTCGTGATGTGCTACACATTTTCAACAGAAGTCAAATCTGGACTTCAGACATTCCAGTCAAACACATGCACTGGGCAGTGATGCACACCCCTGCCATCACAAATGGCAATCACTTTTCATTGCTAACAATCTGGATTTTATTATCTTTGGGTAGTACAAACCGGATTCCCAAAAAGTTGGGACACTAAACAAATTGTGAATAAAAACTGAATGCAATGATGTGG
>BRDA01050849.1:0-17367 GCA_036984385.1 Crenuchus spilurus
TCCAGTCCCTGATGTGTGTCTGGATGCCACAGCCCACTGGATGGTCATGGATGAAAAGAAAGGGAAATGCAAGGATGCAAAGGTTACAGCTAAAGGAAGTTTTTGGCATTTTTGGCCAAGTGCCAAAAATGTGATGTCCACATCCATCAGCAACTGCTTCCTGAGATTCCATACAGAATAATCAAGACTGTGCATTGTCAAAAAGAAAAACACTGATTCAATCTGTACCCCACAGGAACACACATTCAGAAACACACTACTAATCTCTAACCCACTGATTGATAAACAATTTGTGGAATTTGTGAAATAAAATTTATTCTAATGTGCTAAATGCTTGTTTGTTCCTTATTCCACTTATATAATTATGGAAAACCTTGGTGTTCTAGTACCCAAATAGCATGCTGTTGCCGTGAGGCAACAAACCAAAATCTGGGGGTAGGGGGGGGCACATTTTATGACTGATATATTATTAGTGACCCTGAAACTCCCAAAAACTAGGATGAAATATTTTTATATTATATTTTAATATTATATATAATATAATTCATGCCGTAGAGGGTTAAGTGCATGTCCACTGTGAGACACATAGTCTAAAAGAAAAAATCTGGAAATCACAATGTATAATTTTTAAATAATTTAATTGTGTGTTACTGCTGCAAATAAGTATTTGAACACCTGCCAATCAGCAAACATTCTGGCCCTCAAAGACCTGTTAGTCCGCCTCTAAAAAGTCCACATCCAGTCCACTTATTATTCTAAATTAGAAGCACCTATTTGAGGTCAATATATGCATAAAGACACCTGCCCACCCCACACAATCAGTCAGACTCCCAACTACTAATATGGCCCCAAAGAGCTGTCCAAAGACACCAGAGACAAGATTGTAAACCTTCTCAAGGCTGAAAAGGGCTACGGGGCAATTGCCAAGCAGCTTAGTGTTGGAGCAATTATTAGAAAATGGAAGAAGCTAAACATGACTGTCAATCTCCCTCTGACTGGGGCTCCATGCAAGATCTCACCTTGTGGTGCATCAATGATCCTAAGAAAGGTGAGGAATCAGCCCAGAACTACACGGGAGGAGCTGGTCAATCACCTGAAGAGAGCTGGCACCACTGTTTCCAAGGTTACTGTGGCTAATACACTAAGACGTCATGGTTTAAAGTCATGCATGGCAAGGAAGGTTCCCCTGCTTAAATCAGAACACGTCCAGGCCCGTCTTAAGTTTGCCCATGACCATTTGGATGATCCAGAGGAGTCATGGGAGAAAGTGCTGTGGTCAGATGAGACCAAAATAGAACTTTTTGGTCTTAATTCCACTCACCGTTTTTGGAGGATGAAGAATAATGAGTACCATCCCAAAAACACCATCCCTACTGTGAAGCATTTTTCTGCACATGGGACAGGACGACTGCACTGTGTTAAGGAGAGGATGACCAGGGCCATGTATTACGAGATTTTGGGGAACAACCTCCTTCCCTTGGTTAGAGCATTGAAGATGGGTCGTGGCTGGGTCTTCCAACATGATAATGACCCAAATCACACAGCCAGGATAACCAAGGAGTGGCTCCGTAAGAAGCATATCAAGGTTCTGGAGTGGCCTAGCCAGTCTCCAGACCTAAACCCTATAGAAAATCTTTGGAGGGAGCTCAAACTCCATGTTTCTCAGTGACAGTCCAGAAACCTGGCTGATCTGGAGAAGATCTGTGTGGAGGAATGGGCCACAATCCCTGCTGCAGTGTGTGCAAACCTGGTGCACAACTACAGGAAACGTTTGACCTCTGTAAACGCTACTGTACCAAATATTAACATTGATTTTCACAGGTGTTCAAATACTTATTTACAGCAGTAACATACAAATAAATTATTTAAAAAATCATACATTGTGATTTCTGGATTTTGTCTTTTAGATTATGTCTCTCACAGTGGACATGCACCTAAGATGAACATTTCAGACCCCTCCATGATTTCTAAGTGGGAAAACTTGCAAATTCGCAGGGTGTTCAAATACTTATTTTCCTCACTGTGTATTTTTTCTTTTGAAATTGGTGCCAAATGAGAGATGTTGTGTTTTTCTTATCCATAACATTACCTCAGGGATCTAGATTCAGTAAGAAAACTTGATTTGTTCAGAAAGAGAAGTAAATGATGAGACTTATTTTAAGAAACTAGTGTAGTAAAATGTGGGTGTAAAATTGTCTAAAATGTTTGTGGAATTTTAGTTAACCAATATAGTACTTTAATGCAATAAGGCAACTAACCACTGCTTGAAGTGTTAGTGTTTGATGTAAATGAAGTTTATGTTTCAAGTTAAAAATATTAATATTCTCATTTAATCAACAAAGAGGTGTGTAATGTAACAAATATTGGTGATATATTAACATACTATCATTATCCAAAATTATATATATATATATATATATATATATATATATATATATATATATATATATATATATANTTTTTTTTTTTTTTTTTTTTTTTTTTTTTTTTCAGTTCAAATGACATCCTTTACATTGTATGAAAATTTTCTTATGATTGGAGCAATAAATATGGTACACACTTGCTTTGAATAAAGTCTCTAGAAAGTTTGTTTTTATTCAGGATGACCCCAAACTTTTGAGCAGCTGTGAACATATGATGTAATATCAGTTGTAATCAAGCTTTAGATTTCTGCAGTGTTACTGTGTCAGTTTTGGTACACACATTATAGTTATAGTATACAGTTATGCCATTTTCTAGTGCCTGGATGTTCTGTAGGGTGAATAGCTCGGCTATTTGTGAATGGAACAGTTCCAGAACATTGAGCAGTGATGAATCCACTAGACTGCTAAAATAGTGCCAAAATGGCACATCAGAAAGTCCGCTTTAACGTTTGCCATAACATTGCATTTGAGTGCTAACAAGTGTGCTAATGGGGTTTTTGAGCATCTAACACTTTCATAAATGGGTTTCCCAACACAAATCTAACAGCTTCTAATACATGTGTAGTTAAAAACCAGCCATTTTATACAGCAGTGCATCCCAGACTCAACGAGCATTTTTATCAGTGAAATAAACAACAAAAAACAAACAAAAAAAACTGTTCTACATTTCATGACTTTTAATGGTTCATGCTGCATAGAAATGTTGCAGTAGGCAATACAGACTTAAGTGTGACAGTAACTGATGGGGAGAGAACAAGTGTATCATCATGTTTGCCCAATTAGTTTTATTTTAGTGAATAAATTTGACTATTAATACATTTATGCATCTTCACACTGCAAACGCTATGCAAACTCATTGTGTTCATGTCATACATAAGTAGTCTGTGGGAAAGGGAACTAAGGGCGTTTTCACACCTGAAAGTCCTGACCATGGTCTGAACCAAGGCACGGGTGTTTGTTAGCTTGTATGTATTTGGTCCAGTTAGTTTTGTTGCAACTACATTTTTGCGAGCGCACCAAAAACCTTTGCATGATATGCCTGCATCCTATCTTCGTAGACTTGACAAATTTTACTTATTTTGGTCCAGACTGTAGTTTGTGGTCCCTTTCACACCTGCTATTTTGGTTTGGACGAAACTGAAAAATCTGAAAGTCCGGACCTAACAATGTAGATGTGAAAGCACTCTAAAATAGAACTAAAATAAGCAATAGGACTGAGTTATTTTGAAGAATGAACAAATACAAGCAGTGCTCACATATTTTAAGGACAAACAGCATGTGTTGTTTTTAATTAACACACACACAGACACTCACAGCAGGTCAATTTAAAGTACCAAATTCACCTGATCTCCATGTTTTTGGACATTAAGATGAAACCCACTCAGAAACAGGGAGAACATGGAAACCACCAAAGTGAGGACTCAATCCCAAGACCCCAGCACTGAGAGGCAAAAGTGTTATCCACCAAAATACTGTGTCACTCAACATATCCAACACTTTTACAAGAAAGAAAGAAAACAAGGCACAGGTGAACAAAGTTTGCAATATTAAGATGTTCGTGATATGAAGTGATATTATATTGTCAGAAGATGCAGAGTTTATATGGATGCTTGAAATCTTGAAAATCATAGCATTTTAATGTTCCATGTTAGAATTTCAGATAAAGTGCTTGAAATTCCTTTAAACTGTAACTGCATGTCTTTCACAACAAAGAGCTATCTGACTGAATAGTTTGGTTATTAGATGGTGAAGTACAATGAGTTGGAGAGCTTAAAATGAAACTGCTCTGTCTAGGCCTTGTTTGTGCCAAGCAAAGTCTACTTACAGAGAGATGATACTGTTTGAAACATAAGATGTACACTATGTGTTTCCTTTTCATTTCTTATCCTTTATTACCAAACACAGTGTTGGCTGTTTAAAGTACAATTCCATCTCTTTTAATGTGATAAAAAAAGTGAAATTATTGAATGTATAAATATGACATTTATAACAGTGGCAAAAGTCTGAAAATAACCCTTAAGTGTGCTTTGAAATTTGACCTTAGAAAAGATGTCTGGAGCCTGAAGATGTCTTAAAGTGACATGATAAACATTCCTAACTCATACATTGTTCAATGTTTAAGTAATATAACCTGTAAGCAGTGGTGGACAAAGTACTCAACTCTAGTACTTAAGTAAAAGTATTGATACTCATGGTCAAAATTTACTCAACTACAAGTTAAAGTTGCTCAGTCAAAAGTTTATTCAAGTTAAAGTACTGAAGTACTTACTTTTGAAAATATTTAAGTATTCAAAAGTGCAAATTATATTTTCTAATATTAGTACATTGCTGTATTGTTCTGAGTGCTTTTACAGAACCTTGTAACTTGCTGAAACCACTTGATGATGTATTGACATGTAGAACCACTCAGCAACAAAAAGTCTATACCACCTGTAAAACTTCAGTAGGGATGAGCGAGTACACCACTATCTGTATCTGTATCTGTTCAACCATCTAAATTAGCTGTATCCTTATCTGTACTTGAAGTGGGTGGGGCCTAAACTGGAATTGGGCATGGTTTAACTGGAAGTGGATGGGGCTTAAATCTGTACATTATTTTAAGTCTGAAATTGAAATAGATTAATCAGAAGTTGCTATATGTATTGTTTATATATATATATATATATACAGTATATACAAAAGCACCACGTTCAGTATGAGCAAAGTTTTCCAATTGACTTTATATCACCAGCCAAACTAAGAGAAAACAGGCAGTAAAGCAGAGAACTCTGGATGCAGTGTCTGTGTAGGGAGGGGTGGGCACTCTGTGTGACAGGCCAATCACAGATTGGGAAGACAGTCAGTTACCAAATGAGGATTTTCCTTCAGCACGAGAATGGATATTGACGAGTTATACTCGTATCTTGCTCATTACTCGTCAACAATGCTTTATCCATACCAGATACTCATCTGAAATGAGTCTCTGGCACAGCCCTAAGGCTGATCCAAAAGGAACAAGTAACAACAAGTTTCCTAGAAATGTAGTGGAGTCGAAAGTACAGTATTTGTCTTTGAAATGTAGTGGAGTGAAAGTCATAAGTTCACCAAAAAATAAATACTCAAGTAAAGTAAAAATACTAAAAAAAAATTATTTAAGTACAGTACTCAAGTAAATGTACTTCGTTACTGTCCATCACTGTTTGTAAGGAAAACCCTAATTAAAAACACATTACGTATATCTGTTATAAAGATTTCCACTTAAAGTATCATTTGTAATATTTATGAGAGACTTATGTATTCCCCCTCAACTCACACCAATGTGCACCATCCCCCAGAAGCCAGTTTTTGAAAATGGAGGTTGATTAGAATGGGGAAAATTAGACAGGACATCATAGTAACACCCTTAATCTTTTAGAGGAAATGACCAGGGACCTTTTTCTGAAAATAGAATATCAGAACCTCAGTTTTACATACATTTATACAGCTCAGTGTTCCCATCCCTGTGCCGGTGTAATTGGGAGTCTCACCGAACACGAGTTGTGCCTCCTGTTGTCCATACCAATGCCCCTTTCCAGCAGCCACACACGGTTTTCTTTGGAGGTCTCCCATCCTAGTACTAACCAGACCTAAACCTGCTTAGCTACAATGAATGTGCATGTTACGACTGCTGACAAGCTCTATTTTCTGCAAAGGCTTTATTTGCACAGTTATCAATGAAAGGTTTGTCAGTTTATCAAAGGCAACTGCACATGTTCACAATTCAGACTTTCATAACAACTTAAAAAACCGTGCAGTGTTGTGATCAGCATGACTAAGACATCAGAGAATAACTGACAGAGACCAGAAGACACTGCTGAGAAAACATGCTGTAAATCCTCTGACACTGCTTTACATCTGTGTCCTTCTATTCCTTGTTACCACAGCAGAGCATGTCATAAAACCTCAGCAAAACAATGACACATGACCAAAAAGCTCTGAAGCTAGGAGGTGATAGATATCCACTGAAAATGAACAGGCAGATCAAACAGATAAGAGAAGCTTAGATTCTACCCCAGGTGAAAATCCAGTGTGCGTAACCTTGAGCCCCAGAGTGAAACTCAAAGGAGGGGAAGAAACTGCGGGAGGTCATTTAATCTATATACAGTGCAGTACATAATGAAACGAGATAACGTTCCTTTAGGACCAGGTGCAACACAAGAACACAAGACACTGACAACATACAATAAACATGCTGTGGTACAGGACCTATACTATACTACAGGCCCTCTGACTAGATTGAGACACATTACAGGACAGGACAAATGTAATGATGGTCAGTACTGAGTGACTGACTGGTGGGAATTTTAAGTAAGACTCCAGACTACATTGATTGTGTAATGTGCAAATGTGTAAGATTTGAAAGTGTGCAAATGTGCAAATAGTGCAATGACTGAGACAGTATACAGTGATGTGCAAATGTGCAGTGATATTTAGTCCCTGAGAGTCAGACTGTGTGTGTTAAGGAGTCTGACAGCCTGAGGAATTAAACTGTTGGACAGTCTAGCAGTGAAGGTCCAAATGCTGTGGTATCTTCTACCAGAAGGCAGCAGGTGAAGAGACCATGTGATGGATGTGATCGGTCCTCCACAATTCTGAGAGCTTTCCAGATGCAAATAAATGTCTGTGAGAGATGTAAGAACGACCCTAATGATCTTCTCAGCCATCCTCACTATATGCTGGAGGGTCTTACGGACAGAAGCAGAGCAATTCCCAAACCAGACAGTAATGCAGCTGCTCAGGATGCTCTCTATGGTTCCCCTGTAGAAGGTTGTGAGGGTGGAAGGTGGCATGTGGGTTTTCCTTGGTCTTCTGAGAACGTAGAGATGCTGTTGGGCTTTATTAGTTATGGAGCTGGTATTGAGCGACCTGGTGAGTTTTTCCACCAGTTGAACACCAAAAAATTTGGTGCTATTGACAGTCTCCACAGAGGACCCATCAACAACCAGAGGAGAGTAGTCTAACTGTGATCTCTACAAAAGTCTGGATGGTGCAAGTGTTCAGGCAAGTCTATGACAACTAAGCAGAGTCCATTAATTCCCCATATTTCAAAAGCATATGTGGAGGCTCTTTGTGAGAGTGTATGTGTGTTTGCATTTGTATCTATCAAAGAAACAATCCAGAAACCTGCAGCGCAAGCAAGCGAGTAAAGGCACGCTGAATATTGACAAGACCTCGGCAGGAGAAGTAATGGCCATCCACTTTTTTTTACCCTCTGAAGGTGACATTGCGTTCCTAATGGCCGCCAGAAAGGCCTGTGGCGAAATTCAGAATTGATTTGCGGTCTGTTTTCTCTCCCACAGACTTAGTGAAACAGGCCATATTAGCTACAAGCGCTTGCGTGTTTGCAGCCCGCCCAAGGTCATTTAGCATATATGAATGATAAAGGCTGACGGTTTATATATATATATATATATATATATATATATATATATATATATATATATATATATATATATAGGTACATGTGGGCCAAGCTGGGATGCTGGCTTGCCAAGTGTCTTTATTAATAAGCTAACAGAGAAGCTTGAAAACTGTTGGCAGGCCGTGCAGGCACCCCTCAGTGCATTAGCCGTGTTCATGCTGTACCGCTGCTACTCCTTCAGCCTGAATTTGCATCAAACAACAGAAGGTCCCTCACCTTACAGCACCGATTCACATGGCTGTTGTGTTAAGCTGACATTTATTAAAAGTCCATACTTTTTAAACTGTGAGTTTTTTTTTTCTTTTTCAAAACCAGAATGGATGGTGGAGAGACATCTTACAGTTCAAAGTGCACACAGGTGAACCATGCTAAAACCATTAGAGAAATAAAATGACAATAAATACAGTCCTATGGTTACACAAACAACAAGATAAAAACTTATTTACATTACAGAATTAATTTACATTAATGTACATTACAGAATTATACACACAGGCTTTAATCAGGAACATGAGATGTGTTAACTTGTGAAAGCTGTTCTGCAGTAATAGAGGTTAGATGAAGCTTGAAAGCTGCTGCTACTAATTCTTACCAAATAAGAGGCACCTGAGCCACCACAGCTACCACTGCATTCTGCAGTGCCATGCAGTGCCCTCAGGTGTGTGCCCAGTGTGTCAGGGGTTCATCCTACAGTAAGATAATGACTCAAAACATCAGTCCAAGCTCTGCCAGAACTACCTCAGGAACAAACAACAAGATGGTCAGCTTGAAAACATGGAGTGGAGCACAGTCTCCAGACTTAAACCCCATCCAGCTGATTTGGGATGAAATGAAAAGCAAAGCAAACCTACAATAGCCAACATTTATGTGATGTTCTGCAGCAGATTAGTGAAGAACTGTCTGAAGAATGTTTGATGTCTGTTGTAGAAAGAATGTCACGAGTATGTTCAGCTGTTATATCTGACAAAGGTGCTGCTTTGTGTCCAAAGTTTAGACTCATTTTGGTCTATAAACTGATTCACTGAGTTCTTATTGAACTCTTCAGCTTCATTTCAGACTCAATCAGACATTAAACTCAATTATTTACATACAGAACTGGACAAACTGGGGTGTTCTAAAACTTTTGGCTGGTAGTTTATATGAAACTAAATGCATTTAAAAACTCTTCAAATGAGCAACAAATATGCTTTATAATTTGGAATATAATACAAACTTTAATTATACTGCAAAAAAACAATTATGCAGTTTTAGATTTTTTAGTTCAGAAATATTTTTGAGGCTGCACAACACTGAAGGGACTTTATGTAGGTTTATCTTGCATTTCAAGAGGTCTCCAATCAGCAGGACTAAAAAAACTGTTTCTGGCTTATTTGAAAAAAGTAATTTTGTACGCTCATTCCAAAAAGACATGGTAAATAGTTAGATTCTTTGAATCAGATGATTTGATCTGCAGCTCAAAATAGATAGAAATTAATAAATGGATAAGAAAGAGGGTTTCAACTTTTGGATGAGTATGTACATGGATTTTATACATATCTTACAAAATAAAAAAGGCAATGCAACTGTGAATGTATGGAATAGATGCTGGTTCTGGCTTCAGGCTTTAAAGAAGTAACAGAACATGTTTTTGAACGTAATGGTGAATGAATCTGTTCTATTCATTATTCAGAGACAAACAATGTTATTTTAACAATTGTTAAATATTCTAATGCAGGGCAGCATTACAGACTAATACTAACCCACAGAAAGAATGAATATGTGTGTTACGGCAACTGTCCTGGTGAACAGATGTTTCTTTCATTGGAATTTTCACAGCAGAAATCACAGGAAAGGTGAACAGACCATATTAATGTTCAGGAAAATCATCTGGAATTGTCAGGGTGTACCGCTTGAGCTGCTGAAGGACAAGAGGATGCAGAGGTGGGATCTGAGTGTGAGAATGTATTTGTGAAGCACCATCATTTACAAAATACAATGACGAAAGAGCAGATATACACCAGCATTACAACTCGATCAGACACAGTGAGAGACATGAAATGTGAATATGAAATGTAATCAGTTATTACAATTGTGTATTTACAGGGGTTGGACAATGAAAGTGAAACAGCTGTCATGTTAGTGTGGGAGGTTTCATGGCTAAATTGGACCAGTCTGGTGGCCAATCTTCATTAATGTCACATTGCACCAGTAAGAGCAGAGTGTGAAGGTTCAGTTAGCAGGTAAGAGCACAGTTATATAGTATATTACAATGCACACAACATTATGGTGACATACCAGAGTTCAAAAGAGGACAAATTGTTGGTGCATGTCTTGCTGGTGCATCTGTGACCAAGACAGCAAGTCTTTGTGTCTAAATATTATTGAGTCACTTTGGGGTGTTTTGGAGGAGCGAGTCAGGAAACGGTTTCCTCCACCAGCATCACGTAGTGACCTGACCACTATCCTGCAAGAAGAATAGCTTAAAATCCCTCTGACCACTGTGCAGGACTTGTATATGTCATTCCCAAGACCAACTGATGCTGTATTGGCCACAAAAGAAGGCCCTACACCTACTAATCAATTATTGTGGTCTAAAACCAGCTGTTTCACTTTCATTGTCTAAGAGACTCCTTTATTTAGGGTTGTCAGTCAATTAAAATTTACTATGGTTCATAAAGTTTATCATTATAATGTTCCATATATATTGATATAGTATATATGACCAGGATTAAACTTTTTGACTGGATCTACTTCATATGTGTTGCATTACACAGAACCAATACACATCTGCTAGCCAATAAAAAAAAAAAACTTTTGGGTTATAATCACATATAAATGACATATTAAAGTGAGGATGCATTCCTTGCTCTATGTTCTGAACCAAATGTATGCATATGGACAGAGCAGCAACCAGTCAGATTGTCGTTGTTTATGATTGTGCCTCACCCATAGTCTCATGCTGATCCAACACTAGCAGCCAACAGCTGGAAGAGATTTGGCTTGCAGAAAATGCATCATTAATTTTAAATCATGCACAGCTTGTGCAAATTTAGGAAAAAACTGAAATTCAATAAATGCGGCCTCTTTAGCCCCCCACTTCTGCTTACAGGTCTTTCTTTTCATTTGCTGTCTGAGGAAGTAATGAATTTACAAACATATAACATGAAGTATATAGAAATGTATAGATATGACTTACTGGTTTATTTGCATGAGTACTTGCTGTAAGATGTCTCTCAGCTGCCATATCTAATTTTGGAAAAGATCCTCATCTGGCCAGATGCTCTCAATCACACACTAATCACATAATATAACAAGCCTGCAACTTCAGCGTGATGTGCAATTATGCATTGTGACTTAACACAAAGTGAAATATAGCAGCTATACTACAGGTATATATGAAGCACATATCTTCTAACAGATTACAGTATATCTCACTCAAATCCCTTTAGAGACTTTCCATTCCAACATTCAACAGTTTGAATGCATGAATATAGATGCTTCTTTCTATGTAATGGGTGAAACCACTTTGTGACCATTTGCACCATATTCTCTCAAGTTCAGAGATGAAGGGTTAAATAGAACAGCCTTAAAGAGGCTAAGCAATGTTAAATCTGCTCTATTTCAATAGCAAAAAGGCTGTAGAAACTGGAGTATTCAAGGTTTTGCCAGGCGACGTGTACCACTTCCTACTGATTTGACACAGAGACAATAATCTCACATTGTGTAAAATTAATTAGCTTGGCGGACTGCCTCTTACAGAGGTACGATTGCAGTAGGAGGTGTGTGTGGTGGTGGGTGTGGGTATAACTGTCTGTCTGTGCAGTCCAATGACCTATTATGAAACAGTTTTGACTTTTAAAAGATGTTTCTTTAAAAAAACTGTTAGGAAGGGAAAAATTCTTGGCTTCCTATTTCTGTCCTCACACTGAACACATGCATGTGCACGCACATGCACACATGGGCCTTAAAGAGCTGAAGGTGTGTGACAGTAGCACAAAGAAAACTGATGATAAGGGACTGATTGTCAGAAAAATAAAGCCGAAGAGCCTTTCGCAAACCGACGATACCTGCAGGCGGTAAAGAAACTGCACACAGTCGACTAGTCACACACAGACATGCACACACACTCCTGCCTTTGTGGGGTTTTGCCATTCACTCCTGAACATTACTGAAGCAAAATAATTATACATGACCCAACATATTACAAAATACATTAGTACCACTTCATAATAAGACTACTAAATGTTTAAAATGTGTTTATTAATGGTCATTAATAAAGTCATCTACACTGGTAAATATCAGATCTTGCTGGTTGCTCATCTTTGACAACATTATACCAGTCAGCCATTAGATTTATATATTTATTATTTAACCAGCAACAATGATTTATTCAACAAATATCAATTCTCTAAATTCACATCATTGTTATTATTTGTCAAGCAAATGATCATTTTGGACTTCATTCATTATAGCTGCTTTGTAAATTTTATAACCTAATAACACTCTTTAATTAATTAATAATTAATTAAGTAACTTATGCTGAAAATCAATCAACGCTGTCACCAGGAAACACATTCTCTGAATCAATCCGAGATGAATTACAGATCATTAGTTTAAATAGATGTTACAGTTTGAGTATAAAGGAAGCAACATCTTTTCCAAATTCACATGCTCCCTATAGTGACGTACAAGTGTTTAGCCAGCTGAGCAGCTTTTGTCTTTTTATTAATCCTCCTATGTGAAGCCCACACACTGCCAGTCTGTACACATGTCTGAGACTGCCAAACACCAAGAGAAGATGACATTTAAAGTTTTTAACTTTTTCAAGTGTATGAGTCCTCCAAAAATAACTGAAAAGTAAAAAAAAAAGAAGAGGATGTTTTTGAGAATTATCTGGTGCACACAGTGAACATGAAAAAGGGAAGAAAAACTATTTGACATTTACTTTACCAATAGCAATTTTATGAGGGGTGTATAAATTGGGATTAGTGGTGGTAGAGCTGGTGGATGTTACACACCTTCCCCTTGAGGATGCCCCACAGCTGATCACCTTTAACTTCGGCTTTCTCATCAAGGCAGTTGTCATCTTGGAGGTCATTATCATTTTGGAAAAGTACTATACTGCCCAGTTTCAGAAGAGAGGGGCTTCAGAATGTCACAGTACTTGTTGGAATTCACTCAATGAACTCATAATACTCAAATACTCATATAACCTCAGACCACAATGCTACCACCACCATACTTGACTGTAGGCAAGACATAGTTATCTTGGTACTTTTCATCAGGGCACCACCCACATGCTGGACACCATCTGAACCAAATAAGTTTATCTTGGTCTGGTCAGAACACAGGACATGGTTACAGTAATCCATGCATGTCTTCAGTAAACTGTTGGTGGGCTTTCATGTACAGGTTCAGAAAAGGCTTCCTACTGGGACCATGGCCATGCAGACAGAGCTGATGTAGTGTGCGGTGTTGTGGTTTGAGCACTGAAATCCCACTTCTTCAGCCTCTGTAGCAATGCTGGCAGCACTCATATGTCTTTTCTTAAGTCAACCTCTGGATGTGACGCTGAACACATGGATTCAACTTCTTTGGTTGACCCTGGCGATGCCAGATTTTTTCCAGATTAAATTTGTATATTTCTTGAATATGCTAAAAACCTATGGCACACAGCAACCCTAGGGGGATCACCCAACTTGCCCTGACAGTGAGTAAACCATAAGGATACTGATATGATGGAAATATTGCATGTAAAAGTATATTACTAACCCTAATCTCACCCCAAGCTTACCCTAGGCTATCCCTAACTTTTCCCTAACCTTACACTAACCTTACCTTAACCTAACTCTAACCTTAACCATAGCCTAACCCCAAACTTTCCCTAACCTTATACTAAACTTAACCCTAGCTTATCATAATTTATGATCTATAAGCTACGTCAGTCATACTGCCACACTCTTCTTCCGAACAAAGAGCTCTCACCTCTCACCTACATGACTATTTAATGTAGGAACAAGTGACTCAGTAAAACAGTATCACCTCACATTAGTTAAGCTTTAGAAATAAAACCACATACAATGTCTAAAAACTGTATGAGCAGTGTGTAGCCAACACCTCTGTTTATTCAGTTCTGAGCTCAAAAGTCTAGAAATGTTTAGAGTGTACTTTCACAATATATCAGCACAACTGAAAAATGTGAATATAGATTTATGACACTCTTACTGTTCTGACTCTGTTGTTGCTGAGTTTGTGCTGAACTAAAGCCTGTGTAACAGTTTGGAAATAATCATTTTAGATGTGTGAAACTTGTAAAAACGTTAAGGCATATCAGACTACTTCAGAGTGTCTGAAATACCATCAGATTTCAGAGAGTTAAGAGTGAATTAATGTTAAGTATAATCTTTGAAATAAAATGCATTTTAGCAGCAGATTGAATGTTAACATACAGTCCTATTTTCTGGTTCTTTCCACGTGATCTACACAATCTGTTATTTATGTTGTACCGGATCACCTAAAACCATGATATTTTTGGAACCTACTATTGACTGACAGCTGTGTTTACTCGTTTCTTTCATTTCCCAGCTCTCTGCAACTCTCTAGCCATACTCACTAATTGTATTTGTGAAGATAGTAATCTCTTCTTTCTGAGAAATGTAAGTAGCTTGTATATCATCACTGATTACTGGTGAAAGGTCTTGACCAGGTGTCTGAATGACCAAGTGAATCGTGCAGATATCTGTACACAAACTAGAGTGACCACCTGTCCCATTTTATGTTGTGCTGTACAGCAGTTTTACCCTTTATCCTGCAAATTGAGCACTCTGTCCCACTTTTTCATTTGACCCAATTGAAAATAAAACCACAGACACATCAGTGGATAGACTTACCCAATAGTTCAGAGGAGAGCAATAAAGGTGGTAGTCGACAGGCTGAGTCATCTGTCAGTCAAGCTGTTAATATGTACGCCAGGAACGCCTCCTCAGCATTGTCAACAATCTCAGATTTGAGATTGTGCTGTACAGTCAGGTTATGTGTGGCCACGACAAAGAGAAAATGTTTCAGTAGCAAATGGACCACAACACACTCTTGGTTAAAACTGGTGGATGGCAAAGCAGAGAGGTTTTTGTATTGTATGTAAAAGCAGTTTTGGACATGGTGGAGAATATGATGTGAAGAGACACGGTGCATGTGAGTCTCACTAGAAAAGAGCAAAAACACACAGATAACACAAGAAACATACAAATCGATGCAACTGTTTTTCATGAAACCAAATGACTCCCAGCATGATAAAATTAAACACCCAGCAACAGAAGTGACGAGGATTTATCAGTACAAAACTCTACAATCTGGAATGTGTTGACACAGGCAAAATGTGTGTGTTTGGTGGAAGGATTTCTTTTTCTGTTTCTCCTAGATTCCCAGCCATTCTTATCATATATATATATATATATATATATATATATATATATATATATATATATATATATATATATATAGTGATTTACCTTATTTGCACTGAAACAGTTAAACTTGTATAGGCTGGGCATAAAATGTTGCTGAACTTAAATATATTTGAATTTGATCAAAACTGAGAGTATATTTTTAGTTGCATAATGCCTGGCTCTTTGGACGAACATGATAATCCCAATAAAAACAAATAGTTGCAAAATTAGTGTTATGTCTTCTATAGGCCTATGCCTTAAACTGCAATAATGTTGAGCTATCTTTAATCTTCTGGGTCAGATAGTGTCTTAATCTTTTGGTCAGTGGGGTTGAAAGGCAGGAATAATTGTTTATTGATAAATTAGACAGACATTATATATAAGTTTAAAGTTATTGTGTCCCACTTAAACTTGTTACTCTTCCCACATTTTGTTTGTCTGGAGGTGGTCACCCTAACACAAACCCACGTTAAGAACTGTGTTGACAACAATGTTCTACTTACACACTACAAATGGTAATTTTTCATCAGTGATTCCTTCACCAAAAGATTTCTCCATTGCATAAAGACATCAGAGGGATTAAACTAGTTACTCTACAAAGTTAGTAAGGTAATCTTACAGCTCCCCTGTTTACATGTATAATTACAGGCTATAGGCCATTTGTTGTGATGTTGGTCAGTCATGCTTATGTGGGTCAGTTTATATTCAGAGGACAACTGCTGACTCGATAATATTTTGATGATGGACCAAAGTTATAATCATTAATGAACAATCAAGGAAAATGAATGTGGAAGATTAATGAAAATAAGATAAAATTTTTAAAATACAAACATATGAAATCTAAACTGTAATGCAGTCTGTGAAATGAGCTTAAATTACACACAAAAACCCGAAAATTGTTTGCCCCCACCCATCCAAAAATAAAATAAATAAAATAAAATGCAGCATATCCAATCACTGCTAAAACTACAGTCCAATTTGGGATTAGTCTGCTCTCTGAAAAAGGACTAACCTCTGACTAAAGAAGATGCATACCTGTTTGTAATCATGGATGTGCCCAAGGTGAGACTACGTTTGCCACAGCAAAAGCCCACTTGCCCTCTTTGGCTGAGTCGTCCCCTCTGTAGCACATAATTGAAGCTCATAAAGCAGCCCTTAATTGCTAAAGTTAGACCAAATTAAACTGCCATATAATCCATTTATATACATTTATTACTTTTTCACAGTCATGCCTCTATAGGACAGAGATATGGGGCTGTGGAAATGATTAACAACAGATGATATAACCAAAAAGACTCCCTGTAAAAGATCTCCACATTCTGAACAATATGCAGTTGGTTACATTCATATCACGTTACACAGGAACCAATAATAGCTAGTGAGCATTACATTTCATTAAATAAACTAATCTCACATTAAAATAAGTTAATGTTCTTTACTATTTCTTATTACTTAATGTCTGCAATAAGAAATAAGCTAAAGTGTGTGCTACTTCAAGCTTGTGACATGAACAAGAGTTCTGTTCTGAAACATGCTTCATTCTGCTTGTGATGAATTTTTTAACTAACAAGCAGAAGAAGCTGATAGATGTCACCTTATTTTTTTGCAGTGAGATGAGAACATGTAATGTTCAGACTGGTTCAAATGTCACACATGTTTTTTTCATTGTAATGATAATTTTGGGTACTTACAGTAGGCAGTGCCATCTAACATAAAGAGACTTAAACAGAGTAAGCTAAGTGAAGTGTAACAACCAGCATGTGGTGACAGAAATGTCAAACATAATTAATCTGAAATAGTTTTTTAGTTTAATTATTTAAAATGTAAAAAGTTGAGAATTTCTGACTGATTGGTGGATAATTAAATAACCATATTTACACCATTCAGGTACATTCTGGCGAGGGGGGGTTGTCCCTTTTTCAGGGTACAGCAACAGTTCCTCAAAATGTCTGTTCACATCCCTGTTAGGAATGACAGTACAGAGTCAGATATATACTGTAATAACAAGTCTCCAGCTTTGATGCATATATATATATATATATATATATATATATATATATATATATATATATATATATAT
>BRDA01050853.1:0-21989 GCA_036984385.1 Crenuchus spilurus
AACTTTTGATCTGTCATCTATGTTCTATTACGAATAAAATATTGACATTTGCCATCTCCACATCATTGCATTCAGTTTTTATTCACAATTTGTCTCCCAACTTTTTTGGAATCCGGTTTGTACTAAACACTATTAATGACTAGAATATATGATATTAGTCCATTAACAACATCAATAAATGCTAGTAAATACTAGTAGATGTTATATTGTTAAATAAACAAGCTCAGTAAACAATGTTAATCATTATAGTTTGAACTTAAAGGATGTCTTTGAAAAAGAAAAGACACATTAGTGAACAACACCTACATGTGTTATAATACTTTGCATGTTCTCTTCACTTAATAGTAGTAATAGTATTACATTCATAATTAAGTACACTTTTAATGTGTTTCAATGTTCAGTTGGGCAGCACAAACTAATATACTTACTTTTCTGCTCTGGAAAAAATTAAGAGGCAACTGTAAATAACCGGTTTCTCTTACTTTGGTATTTATAGCTCTGTGTTTGAGTAAAATTAGCATGTTTGTTTTATTCTATAAACTAATGACATTTTTTTTCTAAAATTACAAATACATATATATTTAGAGCATTTATTTTGCAGACCTGGTCAAAAGAACAAAAAAGATGAAGTGTTTTCAAACCTTGAATAACGCAAAGAAAACATATTCATGTTAATTGTACTCTCGTAACAACTTACAAAAATGCTTTGCTGTTTACCAAGAAAGGATCCATAGCTAGTTAGTGTAGTATTGAATCCAGAAGATACTTCAAGTTTATATGCTGCCAAATACAAAAGTCAATATGGATGCCTAGATATACAACATTCAACATACCAGATGCTTAGATACACAATACTCACCATACACTGAATGACATTAAAGTAATGACAATAGAGACATAAGTGTAGTCACAAGCCTTTGGTGAGTACAGGATAAGAACTCTTGGAAGAGATGGGTCTTCAGTCGTCATTTGACAGGCAGGGGAAGTACGTTCCAGCATTTAGGTGTGAGGGCAGAGAAAAGTCTAGATGCTTGTCCTCCCAAGGATGCAGGGTCAAGCCGAGCTGTGCTTGAAGCTTGAAGGGCTCTTGTAGCTGATTGAGTTTTGACCACTGACATCAAGTATAGAGAAGCTGGTCTGTTCTTGGCTTTGTAGGCCAACATCAGAGTTTTGAATCTGATACGGGCAGCTACATATAACCAGTGAAGAGAGCACAGCAGAGGAGTTACATGACTGTATTTTGGAACATTGAAGATGAGTTGTGCTGTTTTTTTCTGGATTATTTGCAGGGGCCTAATGGCACACATAGAGAGACCAACTAGGAGGGAGCTACAGTAGTCAAGTCAAGAGATGACAAGGGACTGAACAAGCACCTGTGTGCCTTCTCTAGAGAGAGAAGGTTGAATTCTCCTGATGTTATGTAGGAGAAATCTGCATGACTGAGTCAGGTTTCCAACATGAGTCAAAAATGATAGATGATCTTCCATAATTACACCAAGTCTTTGTGTTCCTGGAGATGTAGTGACCACTGAGTACTCAAGGATGATGGCAAGAGCATGGTGAAGACCAGTAGTTCCAGGGATGTATAGCAGTTCTGCCTTGCTTTCAGTTTCAGGTGATGGACCGCCATCTATGATGAGACATCAACGAGATGCAGAGATGTGAGTAGAAACCTGGGTGTCTGAATGTGGGAAGGAAAGGATGAATTGAGTGTCATCAGCATAGCAGTGGTAAGAGAACCCATGAGAGGTTATTATTAGTGTGTTATTCCAAAATAAAATGACTTTAGTTTGATTTAAGTGCACTTTATTTTCACAATGGTCAGGGTAATTAGAAATAATATGCAAATGTGATTTCTGGGTTAACCATTCCTTTAAAGGACAACAATGTAAGCTTTCCTTTAATTATTTTAGGACATCTGTGACACTTTGTTTTTGGATTATATTGCCTTTATACGGTGTAAGCATGCAAACACAGAAAAAGATGTGTGTTTGTGTGTGTGTGTGTGTGTGTGTGTGTTTGTGAGAGAGAGAGAGAGAAAGAGAGGCATTTGAATATTTTGGTAAAAGCTGGATGCACTGAAAACTAATGACAAACCACTGAGTATAAAAATAAAGTTATAAAAAACAGACACACTTGATTTGGTACACAGTGTCAGTATTATCATCTATGTGTCTGGAAACATCTTGATGATTTTGAGTTCTGTGGGCAGTGCCAGGTCCAGTGATTATTACACAGTGAGTTGTGTGTGTGTGTGTGTGTGTGTGTATGTGTGTAGTGAGTATGTGTGTGCGAGGCTGTGATGGAGTCTTCAGTGAGAACCTGTTGACACTTTGAAACCATTAGCGCGGTTTCCCTGCGCGCATGCTGCCAGTCTCCCTCTGCCACTGCTCGAGCTGATGAGGGGCAAAAATACACCACTGTAATGCCTCATACAGGCCCAGCCTGGCATCTTCACAGCCTTGATTAGACCATCTGTGGGGTGAGAAGAGTTTCAGCACAGATTCAGGACTAAAAGAGTTTTCCAACTGTTGGAAAGAGGTTGAAGGTCATTCTCGCCCCAGCAAACTGTGATGAGTTTAAAGTTATGAACTCTCCAAGGCTGGCTGTTTTAAATTATTTTTGCTCAGTTTATTTCACCGCATTTATATTGTACTACTAACCATTATTTGATTTCTCAAAATCTGTAAAACTGCCATTCTTAGGACAAATAAATTCTATGACTGTTTATCCTCTCTTTAACCTTTCTTTTTTATCCTTTTCATTCCAAATTTTAGGTGTTTCATACAGCATATACATTATATAAATGCAATATGTTGATGGCTTTTGCAAAAGAGCACTTTAGATTAGCTTAAAATATGTTTAGGTCTTGTAATATAATGAGACATGCTTACAATTTAAATAAATAGTAAAAGAAATAGTACCAGAAATAGTTCTTCCAGGCTGCACAGCACTGAAGGGACTTTATGTAGATTCATGTTGTACAAGTAAATCCAGCTTGTACCAGAAGAAGTTACTCTCAGTAGGACAGAAATTGAGCGCTCAGTTTTATTTATAACACTTTAAACATTTTTAAAACACGTATTCCAAAAAGATTTGATGTGGTTTATTTGAATCAAAATCTTTAATTGGCAGCTCATAAAATGCAGAAAACAACCTTCTTATATAAAATCTCCATATTTCAGTACATCTCAATAATGAGATCACAGTGATGCACAAATGAGTCTCCTACTGCCATCTCATGTGTCTTCTCTTGAGTTTTAATAGATATCTCAATCAAGTCTCACATTTTGCTCAGATTTGCTCACTCATGTTCCCTGAAGACAGGAATCTCAATGTGAACTCAACAATTGTTCACTGAAGACTCAGTTTTGATGTTGTTACTATTTTACTGTTTATCTGGACCAGAAGTGTCATACCTACATTTGGTCTCATGCTACACCCCTTAAGATATTTTAAGAGAATCTCCTGAGACATTACTTGAACAATATAACTTTCCACTGGTATGTTTGGAGTCTAAATTTTCTTTTTTAGTTCAGAACTGAAGCTGAAACACAAATGTTGCTGATAAATGGTAGAATTCAATAGTCACCTAAAATAGCCAAGTCATTTCTGTCCAAATACTTGACTGACAGCAAAACAAACGGCAACCAGTTCTTAATTAACTTGTGCACATTATGTCCTACTACAAACTATGAAAAACTATTACATTTGTGTTAGTGTGTCATATCAGCTGATCTAAAATCAGTTTTAGTCACAAAGGCCATTATAAATACAGAAAAAATCTGGTGCGTGAGCAGTCTTCTGCTGCTGTCTGAAGTAACTGCACATTTCAGTTAAGTTGTATTCATTTTTCTATGAGACCTTGATGAACATTGCAATGTTGTTCAAATGGATTGAGAGACGTTTTGTTGATGTATTGAGACAAACACTTGGGTTATTTATGTGACTATTGAGTTCTAGTGTTTGTAAGCAATGTCGTTAGTCTTGCAGATTCTACACTAAAACAGGAATATTTGGACTCCAAACTTTCTCTTCAAGAGCTGTGTAACACTTTACCAAAGCATTGTGGGGTATTATGAACCAAATATGGCCCAATAAAGACACTTACTAGTTAGCTGTGGCACTGGAGAGTGAATTGTAGGCCAAAACTGACCTGGCTAGCAGTCATGTTTAAGGTTTATGATGAAACTCTGAGCCATATGTGATGCAAATATCACATATTTACCCAAATACAGCAAACCATGTGAAATGTTTGAACTATTTACATTCTATTTCTAATTTAAACTCAAAGTGACCAAGGCAGCCATGGCCTAGTGGTAAAGATCTGGTCTTGTTACCAGAAGGTTGCCAGTTCGATCCCCAGACAGGACATGACTGAAGTGCTCTTGAGCAAGACACCTAACCCCCTAACTGCTCCCAGGGTGCCAGTGGATAAGGGCTGCCCACTGCTTTGGGCACAAATTCTCACAGCCTAGTGTGTGTGTGTGTGTTTCACAGCACGAATAGGTTAAATTGCAGAGGTCAAATTCTGTTGTGTGAAAAATCTAATTGGTGAATCTTAATCTGTAGCCATTTAGCTGTATCCTCCCTGAGTTATAGTTTAATTTGGGTTCAATTATGCATTTGGGCTATGTTCTGGCTGTCATCACTGTCATTGCACAATATGGCCCAGAACCTGGACATCACTTGTTTGCTATCAGGGTGTGTTAAATGAGTTGTTAAATGTGGATTTAATATCAGTTATCTTTTATGTTAGTCATTAAATATTCTACATGCAAGGCCAAATTGGAAGAGGTTGTAATTTCATTTGCTTTCTAAAATGACCAGTAAACCTACAAATAGGCTTTGATATGTTATATTCATAACAGGAAATTAATAAAAATAAGAACATAGTTTCCTTTGGCACAATTTTGCACTCCAAGGTCCTGAATTTACCTCTTTTATTTTAAAACCAACTTTTATGGCAAAAACTTTGAGTTAAACTAACATAAAACAGTGTCTCAGGCATCAGGCAGCATCATTTGCATGTTTCATATCACCACAAATGTAAACGTGATAACTCTCTAGAACATTGCCTTTCACATCAAACCAATTTGGATCACATAGTTTGCATTTTCAAACACTGATGTATGCAGAAATGTTTGAATGTTGGTGGAGCTGGTCTTTAAGTTGGATTTATAGCACAGAAAAGCTCCTCTTAGCACTTATTAACACAGTTGTGGCACACTGGTACACCTTAGTTTTTTTCTCTTTGGATGAATTACATAGGTAGGATGGTATTCAACATCATGGAAGAGAGAGCAAAAAGTGACAGTGATCTGATGATGAGACATGATATATGAGAATGAGAGAGAAAGAGAGTGAGAGGGAGATAGAGAGAGAGACAGAGAGAGCATGGGATATATCCACTGGCGGGAGTCATTTGAAATATTTGTTTGAAAAGGGATGCATTGAGAAATGGGGAGCGATAGATAGATAGATGAGAGAGAAAGTGTGTGTGTGTGTGTGTGTGTGTGTGTGTGTGTGTGTGTGTGTGTGTGTGTGTGTGGAGAGGCAGTGGCAGTGCTGAACCTGACACTAATGAGCCGCCTTTCTGATGGGACCTGACAGCGCAGAAGAAAGCTGAATCCCCCGACACTGACGCTACACAACACTCCCGCCTAATTGGAGCAGTGTGTGTGTGTGTGTGTGTGTGTGTGTGTGTGTGTGTGTGTGTGTGTGTGTGTAGCAGAGGGAAACCTGGGCTGAAATAAGCTTTGCTTTGTATGAAACGTGCTAATAACAATGATAATACACTGTGCTGCAGGGGGAGTGTGGCTGGGACCAGAACTTGTTTGTAGATGCAAGATGATTTGACTGAGGTTGACATTTTTTCCCCCTTTTCGTCTCTCTCTCTCTCTCTCTCTCTCTCTCTCTCTCTCTCTCTCTCTCTCTCTCTCTCTCTTTCATATGGGAGCATGTTTGAAGAAACTTTGGTTGTGGCTGGGTTGTAGGTTGTTGATTTAGTTTACTTGGAAATTGCCATTGAGCTCCTACACCAGCCACATGCACTTGTCACTTGATCAAACAGGCATAAATATCCTATTTCATATTCATCCAGTAAGTGCCACAGGCACTTTGGTGTTTCATCGGTGGACAGGGAAATAATGTTTATCTCTTATAAATAAACAAAAATAGCAACAAGGCTCCTATTCACATACAGAATGTTGACTCACACCAATATAAGATGCTCCTTTATCAAGGGGATATTTAAAGACCAGACTCTTGTTGGGTTATCAGGTTCTAAAGACTCAAATGCTTTTTTGCAACAAGTTAATACTAATTGACAGACCAGTAGAGCAGCCTCAGGCTGGTTGAATCATGCCTCTGAGGTGATTATAAGCCTTCACTTTCACTGAAATGAATATGGACTCCCCCCTTCTACAGCAACATGCAATAGAATTCCTCTTTTTCCGTTACTGCCGTTTCCATCTTTGACTCAGAATCAATCATTTTTAATTTATCAAGGGGGATTTGTGTCACGATGCCTGATATGAGTCCCAATAAGGAACAAGGAATGAAAAAAAAACACCAACCCATGCAAATCTCTTGGCTGATGCGATTAGTGTTGGAAACCAAATCAAGGCTGACTTGAATAGACACAGAACACAAAATCATATTAGAGTGAATTCGATGTGCATGGCTTTACCTTCAGCATTCATTCCCATTCTCTTTTTTTCCTCTGTTTCTGCTCATTCCCTCTGCTTTTTTCAGTATCACTGACCTGAAAATCTCTCTTCATAGATTCCACAGCTGGAGAACCAGCAACACTTCACAGGAGTTTGGAGGGTTGGCTGTGGCTGATTCCAAAGAGCTCCAAAGCCACCCTGTCCGCTAACATGTCTAAAGAGCTGCAGTGCAATCAACACAACAGCAGGATCTTAACACACCTCCAACAAGCTCTATATAAACCTCTCCAAATCATTTCACTTTCAGTCCAATATTTTTATTTCAGTACCATTCAACAATACAGGTTCAGGCTCAAAAATATATGGTATTATATCATGGCACAGGTGACATATCTGACTCATTTCCATGCTTTCTGATTGGTGCTTAGTTTGCCTCTGAAGAAAATTTAGGTTAGAGGAAACTGGTAGTTACAAATATTGTATTAAAATGTATAATATATTGATTTGCTGATAATATTATTGTTGTTAAGTGCCATCAAGTCGATTGAAACTCCAAGAGACTATACATCCTGTTTTTTGTTTGGATGCCTAATGGCTTTTTCATGGTTCCTTTGATTGTATCCATCCAGCTTATCGTTGGTCCTCTTCCTCTTTTACCTTCAACTGTTGCATTACTACTGCCTTTTCCAATGAGCTGGTTCTTCTCATAATATGTGACTGAGGATGCTTTCACACCTGAAAGTCTGGACCATGGTCTGAACCAAGGTTCGTGTGTTTGTTACTTTGTATATATTTGGTCTGGTTTGGTTTGTTTTCACACTGCTTTTTGTGAGCACACCAAGAACTTTTATTATGACACGCCCATGCGCTGTCGTCATTACTTACATGTGGTGTGTCTTCCTACACTCAACACTGATTGGTTTGTAGAAGGACAAGCGTCTGACGCTTAATATCCTTCTTTTATATATTTTTATATTCCGCTGCTGCAATTTCTTTAGTTTTGTTTACTCTGTCATCCTGTCATCTCCTTTCTCTCTCATCCTCTCAGAAAATAAGCTGCATGTTTCAGCATTTTTGTCCATTATTCAAGCTGACTCTGCACATGTTCATCAGAGCAAAATTATATTAAACATGTCGTCTCCTCCCCTCTCCATGTGCAACCACAGCTCATATCTGCTGCTGTTCTGGTTTTTTTTCTTCTGTTATTGTTGTTGAATGTTGTTAACGCCTGCAGCAACGTCGTGTATTTGGACCAAAAGTCTGAAACTTCTAGAAAAGTGTTTTCACACTGCACACAAACCGGACCATGGTTCGGTAGATCCGGACCAAATTTTTCTCCTTTGGTCTGGACTGTGGTTGGCAGCCCCTTTCACACCTGCTATTTTGGTTCGGACCAAACTGAAAAGTCTGAAAGTCCGGACCAAACAATGTAGGTGATTTGGTTATTTTCTTTGCTTTCCAAGATGCTTTCAATTTTCTTCAAATTCAAAAGCTTTGATACTTGTCCTGTCCTGCATTTTCATTTTCTAGCTTTAAGATCCAAGATGAAAACAACAAGACCCATCTTCTCAAACTCCTTCATCCTGGGTTTGCTGTGCTAATTATTGTCATATATCTTGCCTGCTGGATCCTTTGTTGTAAATATTGATTTAAGTAGGTAAAAGTTGTCCACCACTTCTACATCTTCTCCATCTCCATCAGTCCCTAAGCTTTTGTCTTGACCATTATACGGGTCTTCAGGTGTTCTTGACTGAGTCATCTGCTTATTGAAGAGTTTTATTTTTATTTTTATTCTACTTAAATCCTTGATCATTTCCCTTCAGTCTTGTTTCTCTTATTTTTTGTTCAGAAAATCTAACTAACTAATCTAATTTCAAATACAATCTGACCTAAATAGTTGTATGTTTTAATACATTAATTTATTGAAGGCATTTCAACACAAATCTAATTATTCATTTAAGTATTATTATATTATTCTTATTATTTTGTATGGTGGCCTGAGATGACCCAATGCATTGCACTCATGAACATACTGCAAATTCATAAACGTGTTGCAAATACAGAAAACACTTTAATTAAAACAACAACATGGACACTATATTTAACAAAATGCACTGCAGATTCACAAACACATTGCAAAACCGTTCACAACACACTGGAAGTGTTTCCAGAGAACTCTAAAGAATGTGGGACCATATGTGGTCAGGAGAAGATTTGGAAGTTCTGGGGCCCCAAGCAATGTTATGTCTGGGGGCCCTGATCAAACAAATTCCTTTTTATAGATATGGTTATGGTACAGTGTGGGCTTGAGCATAAATTATTATTATTAATTATTAATAAATATTAATACTTTACAATACTGAACATTATTATTCATAATATTTTATTAATATTCATAATATGTTATTACTAGGTAATATGAATAATATACTAATAATAACTATTACTCATTATTATTTATAATACAATTCATATTAAACATTAATAAAATCCTAATAAATTATTAAATATTAAAAAACTGTCAAAAGCATGTAGCATAAAATTATCAGCCAATTGTTTGCTTCACCTTGTTAATCAACTTCACTTCAATTCATTACCACCAATTTTACACTTATGTTTGGACTGTATGGTCAATAGACCTCATTTACATAAAATTATACCTCATTTTGTGTAAAAATGAGCAGAAATTCTGAATTATTTAGACAATAGTTAAACATGGAGGCATGTAAATGGATGGCTTATCACAGACTGGCAGACACACACACAGACACAGATTCAAATGTTAATGTTACCTCAGATATTAAAATATGATAAATATTAAAATATGATATGATAATAAAATAAAACAACTTACAGTGCCTGCTGAACACAGACTACTGGCCAACTTTAAATATACAGGTTTACAAGTCCAGACGTGTTTGATGGATTGAGAGCAGAGACGGCCAATCACACCTTAGCAAGAAATGGCAGAGCTAATTGATGAGCTTGTGGGCGGTCTAAAGGGAAACCAGCTTCAAGATTTCTACTGGGTTCTATTGCTCGACATATCTTCATTTAATATAGTGTAACACTGTTTTTGGACGGAAAAATCTGCAGAGAACCAAAACTGTCTTTTGAAAAAGTCCCTGACCCCCACCCCCCACTCCCAAATTACATATGTGGTGTACGGTATCTCTTTAGTGCCGAACAACAAAAACAATTATGAGTTTAGTTGTTTTTTTTTTTTTTTTGCCAACCTCTTTTGGCCAGCATGATCTCTGGGGCCCCAAGCAATTGTATGGTTTCCATGGTTAAGTCCGCCACTGTATATTGTGACATCATATATAAACAGAACCTATTCAGGGGGCATTGCATATGGGCATTGCTTGTGCATAGGGCCCAAAATATGGTGCTATGTCACTGTGGACAAGACAACAAAACAGAGAGTTAATAATTAATTTGCAAGGCCAGTAGCTTTTCATTTTGTCTGTTATTTTAAACAGGACAATAAAAAAGTTGCTGTAACAAACCAGTATAACTAACATTAGCCAATTAATGGCTGTTGACATGACTCCTTGTGTCAGTTGTTCTTTGTTAAGCTGCTGTTATCATGATTTACGTGATGATTATTCATTTTCTACCCCATGATGACTCCTAATATAACACAGAGCAGATATTTCTTTAAGATCCACATGATGAAAATTATTACAGAATTATTACAGAAAGGAAGACTGAGATACGGTCATGAAAGAACAACATTGCAGTTGATTTATATAACAAAAATAGACAACATTACCATACAATATGAGCATATTTGGTTGACAGGTGGACACATTAAATGTGTTGCTTCAAACTTTGTATACTAATTGCCTTTTGTAACTCACAAAATCCAGTTAGTTGTTTGAAAGGTTTGCCATATAAAGAACCAGAGACAGAGCTGCACTGAGTTGGATGAATGTGTCACTACCTGGGTCACTGCAACCAACATGGATGTCTTATAGGCTGATGGAAGTATGTGTTGAGTGAGTGCAAGCATATGTGATAGAGAGTGAGAGGATGAGTCACAGGGCTTCTGAACTGGGCCAGGTCCTCGGCGTGAGGTTCCCCAGCACAGATGGCCCTCTCTGCAGGGTTGGGTAGGGAACGGGGACTCCCCCCCCACCCCCCTCCACTGCAGAAGGTCGAACTGCCCGGGCACTTAGGTGCAACCAGCCACTGAGCAAGGGCTGGGCAAAGTCACACTGTTCCCTAAACATACATGCTAGAAGACCTTCATTTCTCAAGTGACCCGAGCCCTTGATAAGCAAAAAGCACTCTCATATTTGAAGAAAGCTTTGCCATAGTTTAGGCCTGAAATCATCAGGTACAACATTTCTATTCATCATAGAAATCATTCATCACAGCTGAAGGCGTTTCAGGAAAGACTAAAAACTCAAAGACTGGATTAAACTGGCTTCATTCCAGATCTGCAAAAAGACATGACCTGTGCCTTGAGGACACTTTCCTAACTGTTGATCTGTGTCGATGAGCATTCAGACATTCCTTTATGTTCAATTAGGCTGCAGAACAGAACGTGAGCTGCTCTGATGAATAGTGGCTGCTGGGCTGTGAGGTCTGGTGACTGTAGGGGTGATCCTCCAGGCTTCCAGAATGTTCTCAGGGATGCCAGATCAGTAGAGAGACACACAGATGGCCAGGGTTGTTCCCTCTCCGTGAGATTTGGGACTGTTCCTGAGGCAGGATTAGTGTGTCTCCTGCTGTCTTAGGTATAGGTTTTGATGAAAAGCAGGTCAGAGAAGGTAAACAAGGTGCTATGAAGAAATGGGAGAGGTAAGAATGAGAAGTTTTACCAGCCTGTGTTAATTCTGCACTTGAGAAAACTGTGACAAACATCTGCAAGAATGACATAGATAAACATTACACTGGAGTAATTGGTTTCAGTCTTTGTAGCTACACACTTAAAATAATTGACTTGAATATATTATGCAAAATTAAATGGAAGAAAAGATGCTTTCATTTAAATTGAAGTCAATGTATTGGTCCACTCATCATGAATGTTTCATACACTGCATCAGCCACTGGCAATTTCAAATAGCACATCTAAGTAAAACATTGAGAGAACTTGGAGATTTTGTTCGGACAGCAACAATATGGTTCTAGAGAATAATTGACTTGGTCCAGAACTTTAACATGGGTGGAGGTTTGTTAAACTTTACAAAATTCTTCATGTGCACATCAAATTTACAAAAGCATTTCTTTAAACAACCACCCTATGAAACGTTTTGTAGCCAAAAGTAGTTCTTCTATGGCATCATTCCAAAGAACTCTTTTTTCACCTTTATTTTAGGAGTGTATATGGAACATTGAATAATGTGGAGAGCCAGAAGGTTGGAGCAGACTGAAGAATTTGTGGCCAACACTGATGCCCAACCATGCACTGGCAGATAGATCTCCTGACTGAAGTTTGTTCCAAATCGGATCCAACACAGTGATTTTGCTATTACAGTTGAGTGCATGAGGTTGAGATGGTACATAGACATGCAGGACTGTAGCCCTCTAAAGCAGCCTTGGTCAGTACTGGTGAAATAATTGCAAAGAAAGAAATGTAGAAGTGGTTTATTTCCATGAACGAGTTTCACATGATCAACATCATACAACTGCAGAATATAGTCACAAGAAACTGCATTTAACAGGTACTGTAGGGGAGGATTAAACATGGAAGTGTTCATGGGGCACAAGCAGATCTTCCAGATCTTCCTTATTTTTTGTGGAATGTATAATTTAGCTGAGTGAGCTTGAAGATGCCAGGAAACCTGGTGTCTCAGGGATATTTTGTTCTATTCCGATTCTTCACTTCCAGGGTATGCTGGCAGGTTTTAGGTGATCCTCTGAGAAGAGCACAGAGAACATGGCCCAGCTTGATTTTAGACCTGCTGTGGGTGTTGAGATTGAAAAAAGTGTTGCTGATTGATTCACTAAGTAAGATCTTGCTTTGCCGATAATGCTTAACAAACTCTTAAACTTCTAGTACCACTGTACCACTACTGCTATCATACATCATAAAAACATGAATATCATGAAAAAGTATTTTTTTATTCATGATTTAATTAAAAAACATTAACTGTCATCTAGTTTACAATGATTACAATGAGGTGAAAATTCAATACTTTTTTTGTTTTTATGTTGATTAGTATTGCGTATAGCTGAACTGGAGCCATATTAGAAGTGGCTATAGGTCTGGGCTAAGAAGAAGAAGAACTGGACTAAAGACCTCTTAAAGTCCATTTGGCATTTTGTTTGGAGATGCTGATTTCCTTTTCTGGTAGGACATAACAAAACTACTACCAAATACTTTGCTGGTCATGAAATACTCTGCCTGTGATATACTGTGCCTGATTAGCCAGCCAACTTTCTATATCTGAACCCCATAGTGGATCTTTGGGTTATTGTCAAGAGGAAAATGTTAAACACCCAGCACAACAATACAGACAAACTGAAGGCCACTTTCAAGCCAGCTTGGGCTTCAACAACATCTCAGCAATGCCACAAGCTGATTCTCTCCATGCCAAGTCACACTGATGCAGTAATTTATGTTAAAGGTGAGATACTGGATTTATTTTCAGGAGCTATAAGCCATACTGATAACTGTAAAACAGAAGAAGTTTGAATTATGGCAGCACGCTATGTGGCTTAGTGGTTAGCACGTTTGCCTCTCAGTGCTGAGGTCTTGGGTTCGAGTCCACATCTGAGCAGAGTTTCCATGTTCTCCCCCTGTCTGCGTGGGTTTCCTCCGGGGACTCCGGTTTCCTCCCACAGTCCAAAAACATGGAGATCAGGTGGATTGGATACTCTAAAATTACCCTGGTGTGTACGAATGTATGTATGTATGCCCAGATATGGTTGGTACTCTGTCCTGGGTGATCCCCCTAGTGCTCGATGCAGTCCTCCAGGTGGACGGTCGCTTCTGGTTGAGAGTACGTTGTGCGCGACTGGCTGCCGCTTCTCTGTGTATATAAAGTGTGTTGATTGTAAAGTGTCCTTGGGTGTCTAGAAAGGCGCTATATAAGTATAATGTGTATGTATGTATGTATGTAATTATGTCACTTTCTGTGTAATTAATATAACACACTACTGGTCAAAAGTTTTAGAGCACCCCAATGTTTCAATTTTTTAAATTGAGAATTATTCAGTTTAATGTCTCATTGCACTCTGAAATGAAAGCATATGCATAAAATAAGAACTCATGGAATCAAGTTTAGACTTATCAAAGTAGCACCTTTAGCAGATATAACAGCTGAACACACTTGTGACATTCTTTCTACAATACACATCAAATATTCTTCAGACAGTTCTTCACAAATCTGTTACAGAAGTTTACATAAATGTGTGACATTTGTAGGTTTGCTTTGCTTTCACTCTTCTGTCCATTTCATCTCAAATCAGCTGAATGGGGTCTGGAGATGGTACATGTGCTGTACCATCTTGTTCTTTTTTCCTGAGGTAGTTCTGGCAGAGCTTGGACTTCTGTTTTGGGTCATTATCTTGCTGTAGGATGAACCCCTAACCAACTAGGTGTGTACCATAAAACAGTTCTAAAACGTTTGACCGGCAGTGTATATGTTAGTTTACCTTTTTTAGAATTTAATTACCCATAAACTTTTACATGTATTTTTTGATGTATGACTACTTTTGGGTTCCTAAGTAACTTTACATTTGAGTTTTTTTTTAAAGTCATTTTTGTAAACTGTTTTCAAATTCTTCAGAAACTTCCATTCCAAACAGGAATTTCCCTATTCCCTAAAACCAAGTCAAGGGCAATTAGGAACAGTCATTTACTTTAAACACTGTAAAAAAAATGCAGGCTTCATGGTATTACTAGCCAATGGGAAAGAATGGCATTTTGCTCTCTTGCCCCAGTGAAATATTTAGTGATCCAGGCTAGTAAAGGTGAGCCTCCTCACCCTTGTCTAAAGCCATATGTCAGTCTCCTCTGGCAATCCCCATCTCGTTGGACAAAATGCAGTGCATGGCTCAGCATGTGAGCTACAGTGGGGTAACGTCAGTCCTGCTTAGTGCAGAGTGTGACCTCTGGTTGAGAATGTCACTCTGTTTTAGAGGCGTGTTAGGTTAATGAGTCCTTGGGGCTGGTCGCTCACTCTGTCTCTCAGATTATGTGGTCCACTGAGCCCATCGCTATCAAGGCTCTTCACTGCCATGCACCACAGAGGTGATGGTGGTTCCATAAGAAGAAGCTAGAAAGGCTTAAGGGAATGGAAGACTAAAAGGATCGGTTTTAACACTGATTGTGAGTTTAATTATGTAATAAAAGGCACAATTCAATTATAGAGTAATGAGGGCATTTCAACTGATTATGATTACAATGGTATAATATACAATATAATTACAATTTAATTGATCTCTGTTACTCTAAGCCCAAAGCACGAGTTTACAAGCACTAGGCTTGTGTTAAGACTTTTCTTGTTAACCTTTTTCATGTCAGTGTTAAATATGTGGGCATGGTTAAACTGTAGCTGTTAAACTGTTCTGAAGGGAAAAATGATGAGTGTACATGTTCATGAAGAACTTTTTTTGCTGTTCCTTGTGTAAGATCTAAGTGTAGTGAAGCTTAAAGAAGCCTATCTGTACTGGCCCTGGGTGTTGCCATGCTGGAATGCTGCTGGCTCTTCAAGGACACATCTGCTCAGGTCAACAAGCACACCTCCACTCTAATCTCCAGGCTATGACATGGTCACCTCTGAGTAGCTATCAAAGTGGAGCCTCCACACATGTCACATGACTACTTTGGTTCTGCCACTTTGAGCTGATGGGCCTGACCAAGGCTTTGAACTACACCATATGGGCAAAAGTATTGGAGCACCTGCTTTGGGGCATCATTCCTTCCAAAATCAAGGGTATTAAAAAGAGTTTATCCTGCTTTTGTTGAAGCAACAGTCTCTAATGTTCAGCCAAGGCTTTCTACTAGGTTTTGGAGCATTGCTGTGAGAATTTGATTGCATTCAGGGAAAAGAGCATTAGTGAGGTCACAGTGTTGGATGATCACCACCTCACCTCATTCCCAACTCATCCCAAAAGAACTGGCTGGAGTAGTATCATTCCAGAAAGTGTTCTGCTGCTCCACAGCTCAATACTTGGAAGCTTTGTACCCCTATAGCTCACATCTGGCATTAGACATGATGCCAATGTTAATTGCTCCAGAGAGTTTTATTCTAATGGTAGCACTTCTCTACAGGGACTAGACAAACTGTGTGTGTCAGTAAAGGCTGCAACCTAAAGTAGCTGAGTGTTCATTAGATGGGGTGTCCACAAACATTTGGACATATAATGTATGCATATTGAAGGCATGGTCCAAACTAGTCCTTTAAAAGGTGATCAAAGGTGATTTTTAATAGCACCATTCAAAGAATGTTTAATTATTGTTTTTTTACTTTCATTCAAGTGTTCTTCTGGTTTTCTGTTTTTGGTTCCACTTTTAATTAAGATTGCATATACTTTCACTTCTTCTGTACAGTAGCAACACTGTCTCCGTACACTTCCTACAGGACTTTTTCTGCTCCAGAAAATACAGTTTTGTCCTGGTCATTTTCCATTTTCTCTTAAATACAATAATGGCTTGGACTTTGAACTTGAAACCCTTGATGCTTTCCACAATGCTGCGGAAAGCCTCCGAGCACAACCTATGAGAAGAGAGCTCTGGGTTTAGAGCTGCTTTTATAACTTCTACAAAATAGGGCATACAGTAGAAAGGACATTATAAGACCTGGATACGCTAAGCCGATTTTCCTCTGACGTGATGATTTGGCGTTGATTTGGAGAGAAGCCTCACTGATGTCTCATACCTGAAAACATGATTTGAACTGAAATACTAAAATGGATGCAAAAGCATCTAATGTTCATTCATAGACCTGTTTCAAGCAGTGACTAAAATAATTTAAAAACCTTTCTATTTATATGAGACCAAGATTTAGCAAGAAATAATTGACATATTTCTTGCTTATAAATCACTGTCAGCCTGACAGGAGAGAATGTTGTTTAGACAGAACTGAACATTTAAAGACATGATATTTCTGACATGACTCTGATGATATTTAGTTGTCAGGAGTAAGAAGCAGGGAGCAGCAGAGGGCATGGCCACTGCCAGAGGGGTCGTGTCCAAAGGTCAGATGCCTGACATTTCGCCCCTGTCTATCATAATCACTGAACAGCATCTCCTCTGTCGTCACATGCCTTTGGCTGAGCTGAGAGTGGGAGATTATTACCAGCTCTCACATCAACCCTTCAGTCACCTTCCATAACTCTCACATGGAGGAGAGTTGTTTAGCTGGGTTACATGTGGTAAGAATTGAATTCCTCCTCCTGTCATATCAATAGACTGACTTTGAGAAATGAGACTGAGGGTTGAAAGAAAATCTGAGAGCTTCTGCAATATTTTTAATCAATATGTTCTCTGAAGACCAGTGAATGAGTGTCTTTATGTGCTACCTGTACATGTTTTTCCATTAACACCAGATACAGCTGAACAAGACATGTTTGCTGTCCAACTGGACCTGATAGGATAACATTGCTAAAAAATGCTAGAATTCACCTAAACAGGCATTTCCATCTAAATGCCTGAAAGTTTCTCAACCCAGTCAAACTCCACCCAGATCGTAATTAAGGTCTCCAGACTAGTCAGTGTTGTTTAGGACTCATTATGACTTACTGTGAATTCTGAAAACAAATAAAACCTCACAACTACAGGCAGCCATTTGTGCAGCAGGGCTGGTAGAAGACTGGTTGGATCAGATTCCTCCTTATCTATGATGCTCATTGTCACTAAAACTGATTCTAGATCAACTATTGAATTCTAGTTTCTGTTAGCAAGACTAGTCTTTAAGAAACAAGATGTGGACTCCAAGACTACATTTGTAGTCGTTAGGAAGTTGTGTAAATATGATTTTTGATAGAACTTGTTTTTTTTTCAAGGTTAGAGAAGTGATTGGAGTAGGATGGCAAGATGTCTGCATTTTCCAGGGATATGTCCTTATTTTCAACAACAGAATGTCCTAAGAAAGACCCGTTAGCAGAGAAGGCAGATGTCTTGCGCTGTGCTTGTTTTGTGCAATAGAGTTAGCTATTTAACTACATCTGGTAAATAGGAAGCTGTATAAATATGATTTTTTAATCTACTGCTCTCTACTAACCCTTTTACAACACACTCCTCTAGTTTTTGATGACATTACTGTTTAAAACTTGACCAGAACAAGTAAGTCCACAACATCTCTTCAAACTTTGTGTAAACCAGAGTTTAAAGCAGGGGTGAGGTTATGGCACTTGGATGGAACTATCAGGTGTTAGGTAGGATTGATTCATATATACTTGAATGTAGGCTACCATGTCCACTATACATGAAACTGGAAGTGACACCCTTTTTATCTCATAGATAAAAACAAAGGATATTCTAAAGATATATTGACCGAATTGGAAACGTCCCTGATCTTTATTTCGAGTCTTTCTTAAGAACTGATTGTCTTATCTACATTAAGAGAGTTTCAAGCTGAGGTGATTACTACAGCAGGTTGGATGTCTCTTACTTAGAAAATGGTGTCTGAATGAGCTGCAGCTGTTAGTATCACGTGTTGCTGTGTGTCTTGGTGGTTCTCGGCCTTGCTTCATCGCTCCGGGGCGGGCTCGCACTCATCAGGATTACTCACAAGCACTTCAAACACCCCTCCTCGCACTAAGCCCCTTGCTTTGTTTAACAAGCCTTTCCTCCGCTAACGAAATGCTAATTATTTATGCTTTCTCAAAAGCAGGCAGTGTTTTTCTTGGTTGTTTTTTAAAAGGTTACATAAACAACTCATTTCAAAAGAAGACGCTGAATTAAAATTAGTGGTTGACAGTGTTTGGAGCACAGCGTGCAGGCTCACAGCAATGGCCATGGCTTTGAAGGTGGCCCATCTGAGGTAATGAATTCAGATTGGTCCTGTTTGCTAGTGTGTACCCTTCAGCTAGCATTAATGTGAGGCAGGGGGCTTGTGGCTCCGCTGCTGTCGCCTGGGCCTGTCGCACATAGACAGAGATGTATGAGTCCTGGAGATATAACTCAGCCTGGCAGAAAATTATTCAATTATGCCTCTGATGCTTATGAATATGAGGATGTCTCTGTCAGGTCAGGTGGTGGTGGTAGGCAGTCAGTGAAATAAGATGTGCATGTTTGAATTGAATTGGTGTTGTGTCTGTTTTTGGGCTTGGGATATACCATGTAATTTGTGGATGCTTTAGAGCTGCTTTTCATTTGTTACATTTTTTCATTGGTTTTTATGTAAAATTACAGCACCAGTCAAAAGTTTGGACACAGCTTCTCATTCACTGTTTTATTTTATTTTATTTTTTTCCATTCATTGTAAGTTTATACTGAAATCACCCAGACTATGAAGGAACACATAAGGAATTATGTAGGAAACTTAAATATTAAACAAACCAAAATATGTTGGCACATGACTAATGGTCTCAAACACATTAAGAGGACAAGAAATGTAAGTAATGAACTCCTGACAAGACAGCTGTTAACTGAAAGCCATTCCAGGTGACTACCTCATAAAGCTGACTGAGAAAATGCCAAGATGTGCAAAACTGTCCTGCCCTGTACAAATGAACATTCAAGAAGTTATTGAACGTACAAATTAATTATTTGTGAAGGGGAAGTGTCCCCCTCACATTTAGAAAATATTTGTTTGGACACCCCACATTTACCATTAAATATTAGTTCACCCAGCGCTGTTTCTATTGCTTCGAGAAAGAATCCATTCCACTTGATTGATAGGAGAATACGAATATCACTAAAAATCCACTTCGGGTTTTCCTGGTTACCGCACTGCATGATTGGTATTCTTGGAGGACGATTAATTGTTTGCAATATCTGATCCCTCCTTAGACAGAATGGACATTAGGAGATTATTTACAAAGAAGCAGAAAGTAAGTCAGAATTTCCTCACAAGACAGTTATTTTTTACTATGGACAGTTAGTGCTGTTAGCTAGCTAGTCACTGCAAGGCGATAAATCAGCTAACTTAATGTTAGCTATCACTTCAGCCAAATTCAGTCATAAAATCTATCATTGTGTTGTTTTCGACAGTTGTAATGCCAAGAATAAGGCCAAGTCTACTCTGACTTATTTCAGGTGGCAATAGAAAAAAAAACAATGCTTATCCATCTCCATCTCTCTTGACGTAAAAACTTGATAGAGTGAGTCAGAGGCAAGTCAGCATGTAGAGACAGTAGAGAGAGTGCTGTTGCTGAGGTGAGTGATGAAGGGTGCTGGGCAGTTGTGAATAAAATCTAAAATGTAGACTCGAATCAGTATTTATTTTGAGTGCCTTCTAGTCAGTTGTGTGAGCTTCATGCAAAACATTACTGACTTAAAGACATAATCTAGAGCAGCTTAAACTCAACTTTATTTTATTTTGGCCAGTATAAAAAAAGAGTTAATTTAATTTTAACTTTAATTTCTAGGACCAAAATTGGGAAAATAAGTGTATGGGAAAGGAATGGTGGATAGGAAAACAGTGGGAGGAGGGAGATGGATGTTACTCCGTGGATTGTGAAAGGTTGGTGAACATTATGAAGTGGTAGAACTTGGCACCAAGGTAGGAAGGAACCTGTAAACCTATTTTGTTTTAATAATTACATGCAGATTGACAAAAATTGGAAAAAAGTTATTTTTGTGTCACCATTGCTTGGTAGTGTAATTTTGTGTTATGGTGCTGTGTCATTTTTTATGTTGAGTAGGCTTATCACTAAATCAGAAAAAAGTAAATTCCCCCTAAATTCACTGTTGGCAGTTATCAAATTATCAAATCATTGGGTAAAGTTATTTATATTCTTATTTTTAAACAAGCAGTTGAGCATCATCATTGCCACAATGGAAAGTTGTGTTACAAATAAAACTAAAGCAAGAATAAACAAAATAAAAGTAAAATGCACCCCTAAAGACATTGTGATAAATGGTGTCACATTAATTTCATTATCTTAGCCATAGCAGAGGATGATGCACATATGGACTATTTGAAAGACTAATCTGTCTCTAATATAGTTACAAGTGTTTACTTATGTAGGTAAAAGTAGATGTTTAACAACCTGTTAAAATACACCAGAATGAAGGAAAATGACATTCATTCAAATTTTTTGGGGAAGACCCCCCCCCCCCCCATTCCAAATGCTTCTGACAGCCCTGCTTTTGACAGTGTTGTTACACATCATAAAATTGTAACTGTATGGCTTAAATAAGTATGTGAACATTTTTCTTTAAAAAGTAAAGCAGATTTCATGGCACATGTTACCATTACTATTCTGGTAGCAGTGCAACAAAATTGTCAAAAGTTTGCAAACTGAAACACAAAGTTGATCTGAATGTATAAAAAGTACAAAATGTCAGCAAAATATAAATTTGCACATCTGAGGCTGGAAATGAATGCACCAAGACCCCCAAATTACTGACTGAGCTCCCTTTTTGTATTTGCACTCTAATACATGTACTTTACTAAAGCTGCTCTATGCTTTTGAATCACAAATTACTAATACAGCATGTTTTGGCTGAAGTCTAACTCCACACATGCAGGCTATGACTAGTCTAGAACTGCTTTACATGTCTGTCCTGCAGGGCTTGGAGAACACAGTTAGTTTGGTAAAAGTCATCAGGTTAGAGTGAAACAGATGAGCCCAAGGCTTCATGTCCACTCCAGAGGCTGTAATGTTCTTAAATGTTCCTGCAGTTCAAAGTGCTTGGAGCCACGTTATACACAAGCTTCCCCGCATGAGGGCCAGGCTGTTCTCCTGCAGCGGATGTGTCTCTCCGCGAGGCTCCTCAGATCTTTTCCGTGTCAGCAGAGAGCTCGGGCTCGGCCTAATAAATGGGACAGCTCGCGACGAGTGCGTTAATTCTGAGAGATTCGCGCGGAGTCTCTCCCTGCATCCCTTTGTAGATGAAAGGCTTCCACTGTTTCTGTCAATGGCCTCCAGCAATCTGAATTAAACATTGATTTTATCGGAAGTTTAGTGGCTGAGGCCTGCGCACACCGCCCTGGAACACAAGCGTGCCTCTACTGATGTGTGTGTGTGTGTGTGTGTGTGTGTAAGAGAGAGAGAGAGAGAGAGAGAGAGAGAGAGAGAGAGAGAGAGAGAGAGAGAGAGAGAGAGAGAGAGAGAAATGAGAAGATAGCCACAGTTAGACATAGAGAGAGTAATGAGAAGAGAGAGAAGTGAGAACTAGAGAGAGAGAGAGAAATGAGTAGACAAGAATGATTGAGATGGAGACAGAGAAATGATAAGAAAGAAAAATGA